>JAWPHD010019792.1:0-34246 GCA_037043455.1 Cyrtodaria siliqua | reverse complement strand
TACGAGTCCTGCTGAAAGGAGAGAATATTTGATATAATTAACAGCAGCCCAACATTCTCTGCTTTGGGTTATATTTCCAGTCTGACACACAATAAGTGGATAAAGGAAAATTCTAGTTCCCTGTCCAATTGCTGCTATTGCAGTGCACAAGACAAAATACGTACCTGTGCATATCCGAATACTTAGAATACCTAGAATACCTTATATACAAGGTATGACAGCGGCCATTTTAGCCGGGGCGGAATTGCGTAATAATGTATTGGTACCCGATTGTACAACGTAACGCTGATTTGTGTAGGTACCACTGATTCCCTGCAATGACAGTTTCGAATGAGGGTAAACAGTCTATGAATTATGGGATTATTACGTAATTCCGCCCCGGCTAAAATGGCCGCTGTCATACCTTGTATATATAATATAGTTTGTTGACAAAATTTTCGACTTTTTGGAGGAGGCTTTTCAGAACTTCTCAAGTAGTTTTTCGGATAGCTTGTGTCTTTGGTCAAACTAATTTACAGAGCTTTTCTTGATAGCCTTCCTGGCACCTATGCTTCCTAACTGACAAAATCGCCTGACGCGCATGCGTACTAACAAAAAACAACAACATCAGTTGGCCTAGATCACAAGTTTATACATCACATTTGTAAAATAATTCTTCATACACACACCAACAACATCAAACATTCCCCTAAACCGTCCAAGTATAACCAGATTTTCAAAACTGTACACACACATTCTGCATTTATCAGTTTATCACGACTGACAGTCACTGAGTCTGTCGATCGCGACTGACCACGGCACAGGCAGTCGAGAGCGCTTGAGACAAAAATACATTTAACCAATACATCATCTCAAAACTCACAACATATACACGTACCTACCTTTCGTCGCGAACTTTTGGACAACCGTTACTCACGAGCTCTAATGCAATTCGTTTAATATCCTCAATCGAAATGCTGACGATATTCAACTGTGCTGCAATAAAAATGGCGTCCTCAAAATGTCTCTAAAATTGTCTGCGCATGCGCGGTAAATATGACGTAGGCGTTAACACCAGAATTATATATACATATTAGTATTCATCCAAGAGATAGCAACTTATGTAATACCAAATTCAACGTCCCGTTCATGAGTCTTTATCAACTACTGTCTTTCCGTACTAGAAAATCTGAATAGACTACTCTGTGACCAAAACAAACACAAAGGTCAAACTTTCTTCTGCGATCGTTGCCTTCACGGCTTTTCTGGAAAAGGGCTACTTACCAAACATAGAGGAAGACTGTGAAGGTATCAACAAAAATTCTTGCAGAATAGAAATGCCGCAAGAAGGTGGAAATCACACACAATTTAAAAATCATCAAAATCAGATGCCTGTGCCTTATGCAATATATGCTGATTTTGAGAGTACAATCCAGCCGCAATCAACCAAATTTGGAAAAAAATCTGAAATTCAAAATGTACACGAAGCTTGCGGGTTTGGATACCAGGTTGTCAGATATGATGGCAAAGCTGAAGAACCAGTTATTTACAGAGGTGAAGATGTTGTTGAAAAGTTTTTAAATCACTTAGAATGTGAAAAAAACAACATTAATAACATATTTGATCACCCAAACCCATTAATCATGACGCAGCAAAATGAGGAAGATCATGAAAAAGCAACACACTGTTGGATATGTAAGAATGAAATTGGAAGCGGTAAAGTAAGAGACCACTGTCATTTTACAGGTGAATACAGAGGCGCAGCACATAAAAACTGTAACCTGGAACTAAAATAAAACAAGGTAAAACAATCATCCCTGTTGTATTTTATAACCTCAAAGGATATGATAGCCATCGCATCATGCAAAAAATACATAAAATGACAGGTAGTATTACATGCATCCCAAACAACGCTGAAAAGTATATTTCATTTAGTGCCGGACAACTTAGATTCTTGGATAGCTTTCAGTTTATGGCTTCGTCTCTGGAAAAATTGGTTGATGCGACAGACAAATCTGATTTCAAAATTACTAAAAATCAGTTTGGGGAACAAACAAATTTACTTCTGCGAAAAGGTGTTTATCCATACGAATATATGGACAGTATGGAAAGATTTGAGGAAACGCAATTACCACCTATAGCAAAGTTTTACAGTAGTCTCTCAGATGAAAGTATAAGTCCCGAAGATTACGAGCATGCTCAAAAAATATGGAAAGAGTTTAACTGTAAAACTCTTGGAGACTATCATGATTTATATCTAAAAACGGATGTAACTTTGTTAGCAGATGTATTTCAAACTTTCAGAAAAACATGCATGAATGCATATAAACTCGATCCCTTGCATTACTACACAGCACCTGGATTCTCTTGGGATGCTTTACTTAAACATTCTAAAATAGATTTAGAACTTTTGACAGACATTGACCAGCACTTGTTTGTAGAAAAAGGTATGCGTGGTGGAATTAGTATGGTATCAAAACGATATGCAAAAGCAAACAATCCACACGTAGCTGATTATAACCCTAACGAGGAAAACAACTTTTTAATGTATTATGATGCAAATAATCTTTATGGGTGGACAATGAGTCAGCCACTTCCATATTCTGGCTTTAAGTGGGTGGAAACAGAAACGTTGCCAAAGTCAAAAGAAGGAAAAGGATATTTTTAGAAGTGGATTTGGAATATCCAAAAGAAGTTCATGAAGCTCACAATGATTATCCACTTGCACCGGAAAGATTAGCAGTGAAAAAAGTATGGTTGTCTGAATACCAGACAGATCTGTTAGAAAATAACGTTATGACAGAACAACTAGTCCCCAATCTTATGGACAAAGAAAAATATGTGTTACATTACAAAAATTTAGAGTTGTATTTATCATTAGGCATGAAATTAACAAAAATCCACAGAGTATTAGAATTTAATGAAAAACCATAGATGGCATCATACATAAACCTAAACACAGAACTTAGGAAAAAAGCTAAATCAACCTTTGAAAAAGATTTTTACAAACTTATGAACAACTCTGTGTTTGGTAAAACAATGGAAAATATACGCAAGCGAACTGATATAAAACTAGTCAAAACTGACGGCTCTGAAAATGAAAGATAAGAAGAATAACAGCTAAACCCAACTTTAACAGGTGGATAACATTTTCAGATGAATTGTCGGCATTACATGTAAATAAACGAAATTAACATTAAACAAACCAATTTATGTTGAGATGGCAGTATTGGATTTATCAAAGTACATCATGTATGACTGGTACTATAATACCCTGAAGAAAAGGTATGGAGATGGCTGTACTTTATTATACACAGACACTGACAGCCTACTGGTAGACATCAAAACAGATGATGCATACAAATACATGACTGAAATGAAAGATGAGTATGATCTAAGTGATTATCCTCAAAATCACCCAATGCACGATGATACAAACAAAAAAGTATTAGGTAAAATGAAAGATGAATGTGCTGGTGTTCCTATAGTTGAGTATATTGGATTAAGACCCAAGCTATATTCTATTTTGAGAGCGGATGAGCAGATTATTAAGAAAGCAAAGGGAGTAAAAAAATATGTAATCCAAAAACATATCAACTTTGATAACTACAAGGATGCATTGTTTAACAAGAAAAAATACATCCATGAAATGAATATGATACGATCAAAAAAGCATCAAATATATGGCATAACAGTAAACAAAGTAACACTGTCACCATTTTACACCAAAAGATACATTCGAGAAGATGGAATTACAACTGATGCATATGGTTTTTATCAAAACTTATGAATTTGAGTATCAGCAGGAACAATAAGTAATTCTTCTTTGACAAATCCTCTTTGAGGCGCTGGTGCTTTTAAATAATAAACTCTTACGCCTTGCGTTACCATATAACTATTAATCTTGTGAATATCTACACTCCACATTGGATCAGTTGCTCTGCGTCTTCCACCTTCTTGTTTCCCAGGTTGATATCAATATCTTACACTTGCATTCATACAGATAGGATCACCTTTTAATATTTTTGTTTCAACAGGAGGGGGCTTTTTGCCTCCACATATATGGCTTTAACAACTTCTAGTAATCTCTTTACCCACTCTCTGTTGCGTTTTTGCGAACCCGTTTCCTTAGCATACTGATAACCAAACAATCTTTCAGCGAATGTTCTGTTAAATCTTTCCACTATAGCTTGGTCTCTGTGTATTTCTGTTCTGCCCCGTCTGATATTTACATTGTGTTTTGCCATCAACTGCGATACTGCACCCATGAATTCTCTGCCTGGATCCACTTGTAATAACTTTAGATATTTTAGATGTCGACTGTATATATTTTCAAATGCTTTGGCAACTTCTTTGCTATTCTTGGAAGTCAGCGGCTCTGCTTCTTTGTATCTACTCGCAATATCAACCACAGTCAATGCATATTTATATGTCTTGCGGCCAAAAGTATCATGCGGCAGAAATAACAAATCAGCTTGATGCACTCCATTCTTAGCAGAAACATCAAACCTGGGTCTAATTATTTTCTTCGGCGCAGGTAAATAAATCTGCCACACAGCTTGTTTCTTTAAAAATTCTAAGGCCTTTTTTTCACTGACACCAGCCTCTTTTGCTAATTTTTTAACTGCTGTGTAACCTCTCCAAAATCCTTGTGGGCTGTAATAAATCTTTTCCATTTTTAAATGTATTAAGAAAATATATATACTATATAAAAAATGAAAACTGCACGATTTAATAAACTGCTCTTGGAGCAATATAATAGCACAAAGACATTGGCAGACTTGGAAAAGAATAAAATATACACTATTACAAATACAAAAATACTGGATTTTGGCCATGATCAATTCATGGTATTGACATTATCAGATAACGGTGAAGTATGGGCGCCTGATCATCTCAAAGATAGAATAGAGGAGGCAAGTGTAGAACCACCATATTATATTCGACCACTTGAATTGAAAAAAAATAGCTATCATATATATAGCATGGCCCCAGATGAAATTAATAAACTTTATGACATTCATAGTGCATATGACTTAGTCATTCCAAAGTAAACAATGCTATTAACAATACTATTAACAATACTAACCATTACTAGTTGCGTGGTGAATATCACAGCTGTGTTTTATATTTATTTCAAGATATAAAATAAAATGACTACTATAAAAATGAATGCGGAAGAACTATTACAAGGTATCATACCGGAAGGTTTTACGGAAGGTTTTACGGAACACACAGATGAATCAGAGCAACAAGAAACAAAAAGAGAAAGATTATCAGCCATAGTGGCTGGCGGTGGTAGTCGTCAATATTTCGGTAAAGACATACAACTCACGACTATAGATAGCATGCCCCAAGATGAAATTAATAAACTTTACTGCAGATATGAAGCAAGACTTGGGGCAAGCATGACCAAGACTTTAGGCAATTCTTTTATTGACTTGTATGTGATGGGAGTATCACAATATTTCAATGTGATCAATCCTCCAAAACTGATAGAAGATTTGAAGGAAGATCAATTTATTAATCATGCTTTAACGAGTGCGTGTTGTGAGTTGTATTACAGATATGGAATGTATTTAGCGCCATTTACAGCAATGCTGACAACTGTTCGACATATTGATTTTAATAAAAATAAAAATGTCGATAATAAAAATGAAGAATCAACAGGGTGAAGTTGATACACAAACTGTTAAACAACAAAATCCAAAAAAAGTAGAAGCTGGGAAAAAAGGAGCAGCAGCAAGGAAGGCAAAGCGTTTGCTTCAGATAGAGCAAGATGTACAGGATGTAGGACAGATAACAAAAATAACAATAGATGAAGAGGAACCAGAAATCAAAATAAATGTATACAAAAATTATATTCCACCGATTTTATTAGTAGGCTTTGTTGGGTTGGGTTTATATATTTATAACAAGAAATCGGTAGCAGCACCACCTGTAGCTGTGCAACCTGTTCATGTTGCACCAAAAGACCCGTTTTATTATTTTTATTTTTTATTTTTTCATATTAAAAAATAAAAACAATGTCGGCATATGGAAATAAACTTAACCCTCATAGAAAATTAAGAGAGGCTCATGGTGCCAAGGGCATCCGCACAAGTGTAGTTATTACTAACAACCCTTTAACGATAGACCAAAACCAGCAACTGCTTGTGAGATTTCCCAATCTAAGTACTAATGATGTGATAGTTCCAGGTACTTCTCGTCTTGCCTTTGAAATAGAACTTAAAAGCAGAACAGACGCCAATGCTACTCTATTCCAGAATCTGGGTAGAACAATTGTGAAAAAAACGACAATCAGAATAAGTGGCAACGAAGTCATGTCAATAGATGACAGTGAGATATATCATTGTTATGTAGATTTATGGAAAAGCCCTAGCGAACGACAAAACATAGCTTACCAAGGTATGGGTAAAGCAAACATGTTAAAACATAGAGTTGGTGCGGGAGATAAATCCTCAGACACCGAAGATGAAGCTATAGCAGCAGCTTATGGAAATAGATTTTGTATTCCACTGGACTTTGAAATGTTAGAAAGTCATATGCCATTTTACCAAGCGGGGCTTTGTGATAGGTTAGAATATGAATTAACGTTTAACGATTATAACAAAGTTATCAAAAGCAGTGATGCTGATGCATCTTATGTAATAAAAAATATCTGCTTGGAATTTGATATGGTTAGTGATGTTGAATTAGCCAGACAAATAAGACAGCAAACCAATGGTAATATGTCATTTATGTATGATCGTATCTTGCGACATAGAAATAAATAATAGCAAACAAATCTGATACCCTTTGGAATATCAACATTAATGTACCAGCACGGAGCATGAAAGGTATTTTAATGCTGTTTGAAGATCCAGAAAGAACAGATACGGAATCCTTTTACAACCCAATGATTGAAAAAGTTGAAATGACAATAGAGGGCGTACCAAATCAGTTGTATAGTCAGGGCATGAGGGCATATCAACATTGGGATGAAATTAACAAATATTTTGCTTTAACCTCAAAAAGAAACAAAGAGACAGAAAAAGTAGCGAGGGACTTATACTTTACCCATGTTTCTCTTGAGACCTATCTAACAAAAGCATATGCTTTGTGGCTTGACCTTAGAACATGTGATGACAATTTATTACACGGCAGTGGAAGAAGAATAGAAAACGGCAGTGAAGGTATAACGATACTCATAAATAAAAAAGCAGATGCAGATCAACTTTTAAAGATTTATCTATATATAATACAAGATGCGCAAATCAATTTCGAAGATGGAAGATTTAAAGAAGTACGATACTAAATATCCTAAATATCCACACAGTGCCATTTTCTTGACATACTTGAACAAGAGTATGTTGGAGTTTTTGAGCATATAATTATATGTGTCCAACCATAGAGTGGAACGAGGCTTATAAAAATAGATCCTGGATAGGAGATGTAAGACACCCGAGAGATAAAAAAATAATAATTGTCAATCCCGTGAGCAACGACAAAGAAATGCTACAAGAACTGTTGCGTTTATTTTTCAAACAATATGCTGGCAAGCCCACATTATACATCATTGATGATTGCTTCGCCACAAAAGAATTAACAAAGAAAAAAATAAATGTTATCAGAGTTGGCATTCTCCGGTCGTCACGCCAAACAATCAGTATGGGTCATTTCACAGAGATATAATTCTGTATTGAAAGATTTGAGGGAGCAAGCAAAATGGTTGTGTATGTTTTACACCAAGGACAGAGATAGTTATGAAAATTGTTTGAGAGAAAATGATGTTATTCCAACGCTGGAAGAGAGAACCAGAATAAGAAAAGCTTTAGCAAAGACTAAATATTCCAAGTTAATTTTGAGGACTGACCAACCCACTGGTTATTGGGTTGAATAGCATTACTTTGTTACTAGTAACAAAGCGATGTTTATTGCAGACTAGTTGGGTGGACCAAACGATGACGACACGAAGACGTCTTCAGCAGCAGCAACAAAAGCAGCCAGCTGACGTAATCCCGGGAAATATAGTGTGACATAGCAAATGAGCAATGCTTATAGCAATGCTAACAGCAAATGAGCAATGCTTATAGCAATGCTCATAGCAAATGAGCAATGCTTATAGCAATGCTAACAGCAATTGAGCAATGCTTATAGCAATGCTAACAGCAAATGAGTAATGCTTATAGCAATGCTAACAGCAAATGAGTAATGCTTATAGCAATGCTAACAGCAAATGAGCAATGCTTATAGCAATGCTCATAGCAAATGAGCAATGCTTATAGCAATTCTAACAGCAAATGAGCAATGCTTATAGCAATGCTAACAGCAAATGAGTAATGCTTATAGCAATGCTAACAGCAAATGAGCAATGCTTATAGCAATGCTCATAGCAAATGAGTAATGCTTATAACATTGCTCATAGCAAATGAGCAATGCTGTAACCTCTCCAAAATCCTTGTAGACTGTAATAAATCTTTTCCATTTTTAAAATGGGTTAAGAAAATATATATACTATATAAAATAATGGAAACAGCACGATTTGATGAACTGCTTCAAGCGCAAAATCAAAATAGCACAAAGAAAAGAATAAAATATACACTATTACAAATACAAATATAGTGGATACTGAATATGGTCCATCCATGGTATTGACATTATCAGATAACCAATCAGTATGGGCGCCTGGTCATCTCAAAGATAAATTAGAGAAGACAAATGCTAAACCACCATATTATGTGCGACCACTTGGATTGAAACCATGTAAAAACAACAAAAATAGGTATCATGCATATGACTTAGTCATTCCAAAGTAAACATAGCTTAGAGTTTAAAACTATTTTTTATAGTTTTAAACTATGAACTCAATTTGTACGCTACAAATCCAGTTGCAGCCATGCCCACCACAATAAACGTAATTTCTCTATTCTGTTGATTCGGAGATGGTGTATAAAAATCACTCAACTTGGGCTCCGGTTCCAAAAGCAAATGTTTGCCAGTTATGTAATAATACTGTTTCATAGCCTGGTCTACATCATCAAAAGTCTGCCCTGCATGATGCTCTTTTTGCAGTTGCTTGTTAATAAAATCTAATCTCTCTGTTCTTCTTTTATTCCACGCCGCTTGTGCTGCTTCCAATTGTTCTACGGCTTTGTCATGCCTTTGTCTTTCCTCATCTGAATGACTTCCCATTTTTGAAAAGAAATAATTTGAACCGCTAAATGCCAATGCGTTTGTTAATGCGCCACCGATCATCATTGCCACTGCGCTTGCCATTTTTTTTATATATATTTTTTAAAAATTATTTCATAATATCCGCGGGAATAATACCTTGCTTAATCAACATATCCCTCGTAGCCATTGATAACATTATATCCACAGACAGCATCCCAACATCTGCCATATTAAAATCCACTTTAGGTGCTGTTTTTTTTAGTAGTTTTCTGCCAATCTCAGAATATCCAACAGTTAAAAGTGTTTCCACTCCAGCGTGATACATCATATTTACAATTTGTTTTACGTCAATACTTGCTGCCATTTTTTAATATATATATATATATATTATTTTTTTTTAAAAATAAACAATGGCTGAGTTTGACAATCCTACGTTCGATCCAGATGCTTATGTAGATGAATTACTTGATGAAGAATTTATACAACCTGGCTCAGAATTCCAGAGACAAATTGTAAATGAAAATAATCATATTAATTAGCTTCAAGGGGAAGATAAAATAAAAGAACAGCTCGCACAAAAAAAGTGCTTAGTAGATCATTTTTTTACTGAAGTTAATGCTGAGATCAGCGGAATTGATTATAAAGATGATTTTAGAGTGGCTGGGGACAAAATCGGTAGAACAATGTTATATGCAGTTCGGTTGGGGAAGGATGACGTCCCACTTACCTATTATAGGGGAAATAATCCAAACGAACCAATCAAGTTTTATGTGCTGGACACTTTAGTTAGAAAACATGGTATTGACTTTAAAAACACTTTAAAAATGTATGATTACTTAGTTCCACGTGAAAGACTTGCTCGGGGTAGGGCAGAAATAGCAGCCTTGATAAAAACAAGAGATACCATCGCTGCAGAGAATATACCATTGCAAACTTTTTCAACAACTGAAGATGTACAAAATACAGTAGATGCTGTAATTATAATTGAGAGTAATATAGATGAAACTTATTCTAAAACTGCTGTTTAATCAGAAGATCTAACACTGCGAGAGATACGAGGTTTAGATAAGAGATTGCAAAGCTTTCGTGGAGAACTTACTAATAATCTCTCAAAGCTCACTGAGCTTAATAAAGATATAGCAAAAGAAAAACAAAAATTAGAACAGGTTAGCACCCCCGGGCAGGAGGATGAGTTTCAACAAGAGCGCCTACGTGACAGAATAAAAAACTTAGAAGATGAAAAAAGTGCACGACTTGTAGCGGCGAGTGAAAACAAAGAAGCATTACGCAGTCAAATAAACAGGATAAAAGAAACTATAAATAAGGTGTTAAAAGAAGACACAACATGCAGCAGCTTTACCAGGAGTTATTGGTGCAATAGTATCATGGCTTTTATCTGCAACAGGTAAAGTTGTTAATTGGCTTGGTAACAATCTAGGGGCTTTGCTGTTGCCGCTGTTGGGTTACTATATGTGGCAGCCAAAGAGTGGTTCAGTAAATCTCGTAGATAAGTAATGCAGCAAGACCTATTACTATAGTACCAACAAGTATAGTTGTTTTTGTTATCTTCGTGTTCAATCGCTAGTTTTTGTATTTCTGGTGGGTCCACAGTTTTATGTATTGATTATCAAAGTGTTCCGGTAAAAATTTCTTTGTTGTGGTGCCTTGAAAAGGTTGAATATTCAATCCTAATGCTTGTGCATCGGTTGCTATTACAATTTCATTATTGTAGTCTTGTATTGTTCAGTTCTTAATTCCATGTCACCCGGAGACATGTACAATCCACTTCTATAGACAAAATTAACTTTACTTCTTGCATATTTTAGGGTGTTTTCATATCTTGAAATTTGACTGGGCAAGTTGATGGGGCTGTTTATTAAGTCCTCTACATTTGCTAGAAATTGTTTCTGTGCATCAAATGCCGTTCCAGTTCCAAGTATATCTGTTTTTGTTTGTGATTGTGAGCCAAGGATTGCCCAGCAGTATGTTCTTATGCTGTCATTGATGCGTTCTACTCCAGCTTTTGTAAATCCCGCAGAATTATCTAGTATAAAAGTAGACCAGCTGTTGTCAGCTTCAGATCCTTGTACAATGTAATCAATGTGATATGTTTTATCACTCTCATAGACTGTGAAACTCATCGTTTTATTGTCGTATACAGTATTTATCAAAGGATGATAACCAATATGTGTCCAGTAATTATAAATTGTTCCTAGACCATCATTATAGCTTTGTTTCTGTCTCCAGTCTGAATATAAGTCAACGTTAAACTCCTTGCATATTCTTTCGTATGCGTTTCGGTTATATGTGTTATTAAACGCATTCCAATTTGAGTCTTGCGGCATTGCTACACTCATCTCAAATAATATTCTTCTAACTTGGTAATAGACATGAAATCAAAATAACGAACCAACCAAGGCATCAGCTTTTAGATGATTGTTGAAATCAATACCACATCCAGTTGTCGCACACCAAATAGCAAAATTCAACTGGTTCTGCCAAAATGACATCCAATCTGTCCCCCAGCGTTGGACTATAGCATCTGATTTGACGTATGGGAGTTTGTATTTTTCAAAGACATTGGGAAATGATGCTTTAAAGTCTTTACCGTTTGATGTAATGACTATGTTTTGATTTATTATATCTATCACTTTCTTGCTGAAAGTACTTAAATAGTGAGCATCCGGGTTATATTTAAATTCTTTAGAAATCATTTTTATTTATATATATAAAAAAAATGTTTCATACAATTTCAAACATAGACAACTCTATTAACTTACAACAGTATATCGATAATAGATATGGAGATAAGCGCGTTGGATTAAAAAGTTTTACATACACTATTGGTTGGTTTAATGTTGATGGAGAAGTCATAAAGATAAGAAACCCAGATAAAACGCAACATATATCAGGCGGACTCTATAACTTTCAAGACTTGGTAGAAAGGTTTAAATTGCTAAATAAAGATATTATCCTAGCCATTTATACGCAAAATGCTACAGCAGTTTTAGATACGCCAGTAGAGACACGAATGTCAACCCGTCTTTCAAAAATGCTGGGATTCGAGGACAGAAGATGGATAAAAGGTGTTCGTATCGCAGATTACCCAATTAATTTAGCTCCTTATAAACAGCTCTATGTTCATCTGAAACAAGTTAATACTTTTAGTAATTATTTCAATGGTAAACCAAGCACTATAATAGGTGTTGTACCTGAAGTAAATAAGCAGTATGGAGATATTGTATATACACCTTATGTTTATCCTGAATATCACCGTCTTACACATGATGCAATTTCTGAATTGACAATAGAAGTCAGAGATGAGCATGGCAACAAGATAGATAATCGCGGCTTGCCTATGAGTTGTGTTTTAGAAATTATTTAAAAAAAATATATTTTTATAAAAAAAAACAACAAGACCTAAAAAAACAGAAGACTTAGAGGCTTTGATAAATGATGTTCAAGATTTATATAGGCGAACTGTGCCTATTGTTAACCGAGTTGATAATCTTAAATATGGGATTATAACACTATGTGCGGAGGCTAAGGGTCCAATTGCAATGAATAGAGTACTCTCATTTGTTAACGGTGGAGCAGAAACAAATGTGGGGTATGTAATGACACGCCGTGGTCAGATTATGGGAATAGGTTTAGCAAGTGACCGATTAGTTGGTGACGTATCTGTAATAGTTTCTGTCAATGGTGTTGAACAACCCAATTATGGTATAACGCTTCACATCACCCCACGCAAACACGATAACTTTGATAGTCCTTTAGAGATTGATGCTGGTTCTGTTCTTAACTTTGTATGCAAGGTTGCTAACGCTACCGCAGTAAATACGGTGGCATCATTATTAATTGAATTAATTTAATTTTTTATTAATAAAAAATGAAACAACCGACAGCACCAAGTTTATATCCTCCGTTGCCAGAGGACGTACAGAATTATAGATTACAAAAAATGTCAGAGATCGAACAAAAGTTAATTACAGAGCGAGACACACGCAAGTCTCTTTATGAAAAATATAAACGTGGTATTAATATCACGGATGGAATTGACACTTCCTTAATATCTGCAGGTGTTATTATAGCAGGGATTGGATTTGTTGTTCCAGTTTTGTTACCTTTAGAAATAGCAGCAATAGTATGTGGAGCTACAGGTGTTTGTATTAATTTCATCAGACGCAAGCTTAATGTAAAAGCTCAAAAACATCATGAAATAAAAACAATAGAGTCTAAATTGAAAAGTATAAAGCAGTTAATATCAAAAGCATTGAGTGATGCACAGATATCTGAGCAAGAGTTTAAGTTGATTTTGGATCAGTTGGATAAATATTATAGTTTAAAACAGGACACCAAACAAAAGAAAGCTGAAATAAGTGAAGTTCAAAAAAAACACTAGTGGAGCAGGGAAGAAAGGAAGCAATGGCAACCTTACAAAAAAGTCTAAAAAGTGTGTGATAAATTGTTTCAGTAATGTGTATGAGTATGATCCACCACCTTTGTATTCAAGGTCGGAAAATTGTTAATTTAAGTTTTTTAAAATGACTTAAGAAATACAAATTTTACTTTAAAAAGGCTCACCGCGAGATTTTTTTGATATAAATGTATTAAGGAAATATATAACTATATCAAAAAGAAATAATGAATACAGTATGACTCAAAATACATATATTATTTATATGTATTTTTTATATAAATGTATTAAGGAAATATATATATATAATACAAAGAAATAATGGAAATCAATTATCAAAAAGAAATTAATGTTTGCAAATTTCTTAAAATTGGATTACACAATCCATGTAAAAATAAGACTACAAAAGATTCTAATTATTGCAGTTTGCATAAGTATCTAATAAAAACAAGTCATGTATTGCCATGCTCAATATGTAAAAAAGGTACAAGAGCAAAAAATAAAATTTGTGCTGATTGTGGTGGAGTTTCAGTCAGAATAATGGCAAGTTATTGGAAATTTAAAGATTATAATGCTGAGTGCTTAAAATTTAGACGTATTCAGGTTTAATCCTAAAATGACCAACATATTGTAGTTATAGTGAGATGACCGGTGGACCAGCTACACCTTAAATTCCCTGTGCTCCAATGGACTGTAGTTATAGCGAGATGACCGGTGGGCCAGAAGCCTCGCTTATTTCAGCGTTCTAGGCGTTTTTATATGTGTGGGACCGGCATGCTGGTGAGACGATACGTTGAGCATCGTTAGTCTTAGTGTGTGGGATATATATATTTTGGTCTAGAATATATATATATATTGAGCCATGGACAGGTGGGCTATGTATTTTAGTCCATGGACAGGTAGGTTATGGTTTTTTGACAGATATTGACCATGTTATGTTTTTGTGGTCCAGAATTTTGATGATTTTTAGTCCACAATTTTGATGATTTAGTGATTATGGTGATTTTAGTCCACAAAAATCAAAATTTTTAGGTTTTGATGATTTTGGTCAACAACCCCCAATTTATACATATATGTATTTGTTCTCAAGGTCTAGTGGAACTCCTTGATGTATTTGTTCTCAACGTCGAGTGGAAATCCTTGATGTATTTGTTCTCAAGGTCGTGTAGAACTCATTGATGTATTTGTTCTCAAGGTCTAGTAGAACTCATTGATGTATTTGTTCTTAAGGTCTAGTAGAATTCATTGATGTATTTGTTCTCAAGGTCGAGTAGAACTCATCGATGTACGTGTTCTTAAGGTCGAGTAGAACTCATTGATGTATTTGTTCTCAAGGTCTAGTGGAACTCATTGATGTATTTGTTCTCAAGATCGAGTAGAACTCATTGATGTATTTGTTCTCAAGGTCATCTAGAGCTCATTGATATATTTGTTCTTAAGGTCTAGTAGAACTCATTGATGTATTTGTTCTCAAGGTCGAGTCAAACTCATCGATGTATTTGTTCTTAAGGTCTAGTAGAACGCATTGATGTATTTATTCTCAAGGTCGAGTAGAACCCATCGATGTACGTGTTCTCAAGGTCGAGTAGAACTCATTGATGTATTTGTTCTCAAGGTCGAGTAGAACTCATTGATGTATTTGTTCTCAAGGTCTAGTAGAACGCATTGATGTATTTGTTCTCAAGGTCTAGTAGAACGCATTGATGTATTTGTTCTCAAGGTCGAGTAGAACTCATTGATGTATTTGTTCTCAAGTAAAACTTATTGATGTATTTGTTCTCAAGGTCGAGTAGAACTCATTGATGCATTTGTTCTCAAGGTCTCGTAGAACACATTGATGTATTTGTTCTTAAGGTCTAGTAGAACTCATTTATGTATTTGTTCTTAAGGTCGAGTAGAACTCATTGATGTATTTGTTCTCAAGGTCGAGTGTAGAACTCATTGATGTATTTGTTCTTAAGGTCTAGTAGAACTCATTGATATATTTGTTCTTAAGGTCTAGTAGAACTCATTGATGTATTTGTTCTCAAGGTCGAGTAGAACTCATTGATGCATTTGGTCTCAAGGTCGAGTAGAACTCATAGATGTATGTGTTCTTAAGGTCGAGTAGAACTCGTTGATGTATTTGTTCTCAATGTCGAGTAGAACTCATTGATGTATTTGTTCTTAAGGTCGAGTAGAATTCATTGATTTATTTGTTCTCAAGGTCTTGTAGAACTCATTGATGTATTAATTTTGGTCTATTTGTTCTCAAGATCGAGTAGAACTCATTGATGTATTTGTTCTCAAGGTCTAGTGGAACTCATTGATGTCTCAAGGTCGAGTAGAACTCATTGATTTATTTGTTCTCAAGGTCGTGTAGAACTAATTGATATATTTGTTCTCAAGGTCTAGTACAACTCATTGATGTATTTGTTCTTAAGGTCTAGTAGAACTCATTGATGTATTTGTTCTCAAGGTCGAGTAGAACTCATCGATGTATTTGTTCCTAAGGTCGAGTAGAACTCATTGATGTATTTGTTCTCAAAGTCTAGTGGAACTCATTGATGTATTTGTTCTCAAGTTCGAGTAGAACTCATTGATGTATTTGTTCTCAATGTCGTGTAGAACCCATTGATGTATTTGTTCCCAAGGTATAATAGAACTCATTTATGTATTTGTTCTCAAGTAAAACTCATTGATGTATTTGTTCTCAAGGTCGAGTAAAACTCATTGATGTATTTGTACTCAAGGTCTAGTAAAACTCATTGATGTATTTGTTCTCAAGGTCTAGTACAACTCATTGATGTATTTGTTCTTACGGTCGAGTAGAACTCATTGATGTATTTGTTCTCGAGGTCGAGTAGAACGCATTGATGTATTTGTTCTCAAGGTCGAGTAGAACTCATTGATGTATTTGTTCTCAAGGTCTAGTAGAACACATTGATGTATTTGTTCTCAAGGTCTAGTAGAACTCATTGATGTATTTGTTCTTAAGGTCGAGTAGAACTCATTGATATATGTGTTCTTAAGGTCTAGTAAAACTCATTGATGTATTTGTTCTCAAGGTCGAGTATAACTCATTGATGTATTTGTTCTCAAGGTCGAGTAGAACTCATTGATGTTTTTGTTCTTAAGCTCGAGTAGAACTCATTGATGTATTTGTTCTTAATGTCGAGTAGAACTCATTGATGTATTTGTTCTCAAGATCGAGTAGAACTCATTGATGTATTTATTCTCAAGGTCTAGTAGAACTCATTGATGTATTTGAATGACGTATGTTGATACAAGTGCTTGACTATTTCGTAACATTTTTTTATATTGAAATTAAAATTAATACTTACCTTGATAAATAGATTATAACCGATATACTATTATAATTATTATGAAACTTTTAAAATGGTTAAATAGATAAATAAGTGTAAATTAATGCTTATTTTTGTCTTTGTTTAATATGTTATATATATGTGAATGTTTGTATAGGTACCTGAGGTTATAATCATGTAATGTGAATCCTCTGTCGTATCAATATACGCTATGGTTTTCGTTATTTGACGGAAGATATCCGACGCGTTCAAGAGTAAGGTCTTAAGTATCACCCGGTTTCCGAAATCAATCTTTTTTAGGTAGACTTGGTGGCCAAGTGGGCTAAGGCATCTGCTATTGGGCGAGGCGCTGCGTCGAGGTTGGTGTCTAGGGCTGCGGGTATTATATATATGATGACCATAATGACAATATCTGCTGCGTTGAATGTTTCACAGAGAGCAAGACTTGGGAATATGGTGACAATCATGGAGTCTATTTGGCTGTCCTATTCATTGAATGCTTCTTATTATATTGCTTTATACTAGTATTTTCTAAAATAATTGTTTTACATGTATTTTACTTTAGACCAATGTCGAAGTACCATTTTGGTGTGGAAAAGATAATAAGAACTACTTGTGCGTTTAATTGCTGTATACAGTTATTCCGTACTCTAAAAAAGATCATGCGACCAAAATAATAACATTAATATTGTTACTACTTGCTTAAATAGTTAATTTCTGGTTTTGAATAAAACAGGAGACCACGTGTTGATAGAAGACCACACACAATAATTTAAAAGGTAACTAAATGACACCACAACAAACTATAAAAAAATAATTGACATCAGGTGTAATTGTCGTGTAAATCAATAAAAATACCTATACTTTACCACCCAGTTATCTCTATAAATGATCTTTAATGAAATCGAAAGTCCAGACACTAGCAAAGCCACCGTCATACAATTAATTAAAACAACAATGAGTGTATTATTTTAGAGATAACCACAAGCTATGAAGTGGGAAAAAACTATATAAATAAACGAGTAAAATGAGAAAACTTTTCAAAAAGTAAACCAGGTTATTTTACAATATGCAGTGTGTAATATAGCTATATTTAGAACATAACATGTTTTTTGCAATATTGAATGTATAATAGTTATATTTAGAACATAACGGGAGTTAATAATATTGGATTTCCCGTGTTGGAATTCCCGTGTTGGAATTCACCTCTTGGTCTAGTTTTCAACCCGTTTAAAATGTTTGATTTTGAAATAACGAGAAATGAATAGACCATACGATGAGTAAATCGTAGTGTTTATGTTTTGGATTTCCCTATTATATCTAGTATAAAAGAATATGGAATGTTCTGTGACTTACTCTACCAGGATAAGCTTCCATAGGAAGTGCCTAACTGGTTCACCATGCAGGTAATATATATTTCATTCTTCGTTTTCCGTTTTTGAAATTATACACTCACTGTATAACGGTTTTGATTATCTATTTTTGAAATATATCGTAGGCGCAGATTATAAGTATATATAACTATAATACACAGACTATGTATAAGTAAATTCTTACTACACATGACCTACTTTTTTTTGCATTAAATAATTATATGGTCTTTCATACGTTTATAAAATAAGTCGCACTGTCGTAGGTAGTACACAATTCCGGCGTAAATGTGTACATTAACGCTGTCACCAGCTAAAACGTTTGAAAATACATTTGATACCTAAAAGTTAAAAAAGTATTATTCCAACAACACAATAACAAACACAATACAGTGAATTTAGTAAATAAAATAAGGAAGTACGTTTCATTTAAAAGAAAACCTGTGTTTCATTTCTTTAGATAGCTTATGTTGTCTTTGTTGAAAAGATGTTTATGTTCAACGTTGTATAACGTTCATATTTGATGTGGTTTTTATTTACCAGCTTTTTTTCTACCAACATTACTATGTGTTATTCTACTTTTAGAGTTAATACGAGACGATGTCTGCAAATGACTCATCCGAGTGTTCTGAAGGAGGTGATGTTCCTCCAGATGCAGTGTCTACTGAGCAGTCTGGTGGTATTCTTCCAGAGAGCCGACCAATTGAAGAGCAGTGTCTAGGTGGTTCACAACAACTTTCTACATCTGCATCTTCTACAAGACAGAGAAAGGTAACTTGAAATTACAACTAGTATAAGTATAAGACATTGCCAAACGCATTTGATAACAAATTAGATTACTAGGTTAAATCAGCCCGGCCATCGGTCATGTCATGGATATAAATAAAGTGTATATATGTCTGTAATATACATTAGTACAATTTTCAAGAAACGTACTTTTACCTTCATCCATTTTCTTAAATAGTTTAAGTTGAGTTATCTGACAAAACTTACCACCACAACCGTATCACCAACTTGTCTAGCAATGAAACGTGTCTCCGATCTGAAAACCGGACTGATCTTGCTCCACTCAAACCAAAAACAAATAATCTTTAAAAAAATACTTTCAGTTATTTTAGTTTTCAATTTTGTAACTATATATCAATGACTATATTTTTTTCGTCTTCTGTTAATTCATCTAAGTATAAACATAAACTGTCCTTAAAACATGTGTATTAATGAATGTGGAAATGTATTTTTTTTCTCCACATAGAGTGCATTCATCATGTGATGTGCTATTGTTTTGTTTATTTATAATATAGATATATGTTCTGCTTTCTGTTTCTTTTATAGAAGGCCACATTGTAACTTAGTACATTGTAAAACTATTTGGCATTTGCATTGTCTTAATGTGTTACCTTCTTAAAATAAAGAATGTATTGTATTGTGTAACAACAAGCTGCTGACAACAGTACAGTGTACTACTTACTACCTGCTGTGACAGCATACGTTATCAGTAGTGCGACTATGAATACAAGAGACAGTAGATCCCCAAAATTCTAAATGAGTGCTCATTGTGGTATGTATGTTACAAAGTGTTCATTTCTTTTTCACTAATGTTCAACTATTTTTCAACTAATTTGTAGACGGACCCGCCACCTAGACCTACCCTTGCAATAAGACCAAACAGTGACCTTGGTCCTAGCTACGATAATATACAAGACAATCCAAGCGCAGGGCAGGAGCGTAGAAAATCTGAATCAAGTGGCCAAGCCAGAACCTTTCATCGTCAAACAAGCACAGTAAATGGTTCCAAGTCTGAAGGCCGTTCACCGAAAGAGGAAGAAAGCCCACGTGATTCCCAAAGTCCGCAGTTGGAGGAATTTGTACCAAATACAGACTGCCACCCTGGAAAGTCACGATTTAGGGAAAGAAGGTAACTTTTCTGAATTTGGATGATAGATCGTACAACAGTTTAACTTACTATTTAGCATCTGTATGAACTGTTTGGATAATTAAAGTAATACATGTAATAATTCGTCTGCTTTTTATAGAATGCCTAAATGGTTTAGACCTGAGTAATGGTACTTCTAAAGTACCTGTACATCTTCCTGCTATACGAAGTATTTTCGGGTTATACAAATTAGGACTGTTCCACTTTTCCTTTCCGGAGCATGCATCTGAAAGCTGTCCTGGGCCCCGTTTTATGAAACAATTTAAAACCATTTTGATCGTAAATCAACTTCTTAAATGCTTCACTATAGATTACTCTTTTCAATTAAACGTGATTTCATTTTCTTATATATGTGATATTTTTGCACTACGTGCACACATACTTGTCTGCATTGAATTCTTCGGTGAAAAAAGTGAACGATTTTAAAATTTCAGATTTATCGTAAGATTTTTAATAAAACTGTGCCCTGGTATCTCATGAACGGCTACGCATATCCAGCTACTGGCCGTGTGGTGTCTTTCGATACATAAAAACTTGTTTTATTAATAGCTGTGTCGTCTCTATGGACATAGTTGGTCAAAATGACCGATCAAACTCGCCTTGTATCAACCTATTATTTCTGTCATCAGATGAAATCTAAGACTGTGGCGAGGTTATAAATGCCTGAGTCTTCATGATTGCAACTTCTTATTCCTTGATATATAGTCAATTCTTTTAGTGAAATAATCTGTTTTACTTTATTAGTTTTTATATTTTATTTTCAGATGTTGAGTACCAAGAGATGAAGACACCACCATATTTGCTTCTATACAACTGAAGACATCACCATTTATGCTAAAATATGCTTCACTGAATCAAAGGATATAATGAAATTAATAATGAAATATTAAATTAATTTACAATCGAATTCCCAACAGTGATCTTGTTCATGGTAAACTGCGGTTTATGATGTTGACTTTCTTAATTAAGAATATGGTGGTCTCATATAAAATCTATCCTCAGAATTATGTGTTTGTGATTTTATTGAGTTATTAGTTTCCGCTTTTAATCCACAGTTTCGAAGTAAATCCGTCTTAAAATAAATATAAGGCCGACAAAAAAAGCAAATGCAAATTACTTCGTTATGCGCGGCGGTTCGTGTCATAAGTCGAAAAGTAACGTGTTACAAAAAGTAACGCGTTACTTAATCTCTCTCTAGCGCGTTACTCCCAATTTTCAAAAGCGTTAGAGTTGAGAGTTCCCCTATGTGTTTAGCTGAAAATCAGCGAATGTTGTCATATTTCTAACGCGTAAAGCAAGTGTAGAAACTAGTTTGCCAGAACGTTCACTTGCGCGTTACATGTCACACAAGTATTGCGTTACTCAATGAAACCCTAACGCGATGAGCTAAAGTCATTCGGCAAATCAAAGACGCGTTACATTGTCCATAATTGTGAAGCCGGAACTCACCCCAATTAACATAGAAATAAACCATAAGTATGAAGCCGGAACTCACCCCAATTAACATAGAAATAAACCATAATTATGAAGCCGGAACTCACCCCAATTAACATAGAAATAAACCATAATTATGAAGCCGGAACTCACCCCAATTAACATAGAAATAAACCATAATTATGAAGCCGGAACTCACACCAATTAACATAGCTATAAACCATAATTATGAAGCCGGAACTCACCCCAATTAACATAGAAATAAACCATAATTATGAAGCCGGAACTCACCCCAATTAACATAGAAATAAACCATAATTATGAAGCCGGAACTCACCCCAATTAACATAGAAATAAACCATAATTATGAAGCCGAACTCACCCCAATTAACATAGAAATAAACCATAATTATGAAGCCGGAACTCACCCCAATTAAAATTATGAAGCCGGAACTCACCCCAATTAACATAGAAATAAACTACACGTTTGGCCTGTGTGAAGCCGGAACTCAACCCAATTAACATAGAAATAAACTACACGTTTGGCCTGTGTGAAGCCGGAACTCACCCCAATTAACATAGAAATAAACTACACGTTTGGCCTGTATCAATATGAGAGCGTTTTTGGTTACGAGCGGAAATGCCAAGAAGTTTTTGAAGCACATGTTTTCCTATTAGATAACATATTTCGTCAGATATGGAACTACAGTTTACAGACAAACTGTTGATATTCCCAATGTGTTCAAATTGTGCCCTCTTGTTTTGTGTTGTTTTGCTTTTAAAAAAGTCTAAGTTGCGTATTTCAGGCAGATGTCATCAAAACCCTTAATAACACGTCTCAGTATCTGGATGATATATTGAAAATTGACAACTTCTTCTTTTCTACTATGGTTAGAAATAAATATCCAAAAATTACTTGAACTCAATAAAGTTAATATTTCTGATACTGTCGATTCTTTTCTCGATATGCATCTCTCGATTGAAAATGGAGCAATAATAAAATCTATGCAATAGTTTGATTATTTCAATTTAAAGATTGTTAATTATTTCCACTTAGACGGGATATCCCCCAACTAATTTATTATGGGGTATATGGTTCTTATCTCATTCGTTTTACTAGAGCTTGTATTCGAGTTGATGACTTTACTTTTCGTAACCGTTGTATACTAGTTACTCTGAATGCCTATGCATCATACCGTTACCATAAACTTCGTAAAACCTTTGCAAAATGGTATTATCTACATGCACTTTAAACAAAAAATAAACTTTAGAACTCTTCTGCCACAAGGACTATCTCAACCTGACTTTTATGGTGACGTGATTTACAAACTTCGTTAGATCCTTGTCCATGGTCACTTTCATACAATCTTTATAAACTTGTTCACAGATTATCAAAGTAGGTTATGGCCCTGTCATTTTGCAGCGCATGTTTAGTGGTTGATCCAGTAAAAGTTCACCATCATGCTTTACTCATGCTATACTTATATTTCTTGTCCTGGCTCAACCAAATTTGACCATGAGCTTTCTTACAGTATTATCTTAAGGGCTGCTTTAGTATTGCGTTTCGTATACACCCTGGGCTCCATGAAACCCGAATTCTGATTAAAATGTGCAATGTACCATTTCACATCAAATTTAACGTGTAAGCTGTGTTTACAGGTATATATCTTTTACATTTCTTTCAAATTCGGGGCATCCATGGAATCAAAATTATGATGGACTATAAAATATGCAATCAATGCAGATCAAAGGTTGCGTTATGTTGGACGGTTTCTAACCGATTTTCTAGAACAGTTATTCAGAACGGCACATTTTATACACGTAGGTGCACGTGCCGAGTTAGAAATGCGTCGTACTGCAAAGAATTTGCCATGTTCTTCTGTTCATTACGTCTTATCTGATAAAAACAGAAGTGGCGCAGCATCAACAGTGGACACACATAACAGAAGTGGCGCAGCATCAACAGTGGACACACATAACAGAAGTGGCGCAGCATCAACAGTGGACACACATAACAGAAGTGGCGCAGCATCAACAGTGGACACACAAAACAGAAGTGGCGCAGCATCAACAGTGGACACACATAACAGAAGTGGCGCAGCATCAACAGTGGACACACATAACAGAAGTGGCGCAGCATCAACAGTGGGCACACATAACAGAAGTGGCGCAGCATCAACAGTGGACACACATAACAGAAGTGGCGCAGCATCAACAGTGGACACACATAACAGAAGTGGCGCAGCATCAACAGTGGACACACATAACAGAAGTGGCGCAGCATCAACAGTGGACACACATAACAGAAGTGGCGCAGCATCACCAGTGGACACACATAACAGAAGTGGCGCAGCATCAACAGTGGACACACATAACAGAAGTGGCGCAGCATCAACAGTGGACACACATAACAGAAGTGGCGCAGCATCAACAGTGGACACACATATATACGATAGAATAATAATCATACATGTGATACTTTCAGGACCTCAATCTGGGAGTTTAGTGATTTTTTTAAGGGAGATTCATGCAAAAATCTGGGAGGTTTTTTCGCGGGCTATTTTTAGCGCGCGTGCAGTATTTTATACCCAAATTTTATAAACGAATACCTAAAAATACACTTTTAAACAAGTTTCTTCATTGATGTCAGGGGAGATAACATGAATGAATAAAAACAGTTTTTAAACAATATTTTATTTAATAACCAATGATAAACATGTTCACTGTTCATTTCGATGTTATTTGGTTATGCTCAATAATCTGCTTTAATACTTACAGACAGTGTCCCTTTAAAGTTTGTTGTTATATATTTTCGTACTTACAAAACATAAAAATATTGAGAAAGTAAGAGTATAAAAAAAATATATATATATATATTTTTTTTTTTTTTTTGCCCCACCCACTCCATCAAATATTGGCCGCGATTTTTCAAAAACGGCCGAGCAAAAGACGGCTGCACGGTTGGCTGCCTAATAACTTCCCCTCTGGAAAATAACCGATAGTATGAATCAAATTGAGTCTGATGTACAATAGTACGAATCTAATTGAGTACGAAGTACGAAATTTCGTAGGAGTTGTCGTTCTTGAATTCATTCTATTTTTAGAAGCAACAACACCTTGACAAATCTGCTTATCAGCGAGTATTGATTCGAGAAAAAAATGTGTTTTTTAACTTGAAAAACACCCCATCTTGATTAAAAATGTTTGAGACCCCATCTTGATTGATTTATTTTAGATACCAACCTCCATTCCCCACAACTCAATTGTTTTTGTGTGAGATTTCTACTTTCGTTTTCGCTATCCGATAATTACTGCATCTCCTTTAACAAACATTCATTTTCCACTTGTAAATAAATGACGCCGGCAATTTGTTTCAAGTCGTATCTAACCTGTTTAATTACAGACATCATTAAAGACTTCATAAGTGTGCTGCTAATCCTTTGGAGATCAATAAATAATGAGGCTATTTAAACAATACGGTTAAATTAACGCAATAAATGGAAGTTCATCAACACTCCCTCTCACTTCTTTTTTTTTTTTTAACTTTTAATGCTACCCGAAGTCGTAGACTGCTTTCTTCGCATGTACCGTCAGCTCTGCGTTCTATAATTAAGAATTGGTCCGTAAATTGTCGGCGTTTATACAGTTATGAACGCCGGTAGTGAATGGCAAATTCCATGATGGGTGTTAACGCTTTTTGGTAAATTTGCTTTTCCCTATCGGCGTTCAAAACAGCATAAATGCAGAAAATGTGTAAATCAATTCGCATATTTACATTATTTTGTTGTTGTTATAGTACCAACACTAACGCGCATTGGGAGGTTGGTAATGATAAATACGTACGAGAGAGATACATATTGTCAGTGTATTTTCAGACCGCAGAATAGCCATTTTCTATTGAAGTACACCGGATGCGTGCACAGTTAACTCCAGATGCCACACCGGATGCGTGCACAGTTAGCTTCGCCTACCGAACAGTAAAGTT
The DNA here is from genome assembly GCA_037043455.1 of Cyrtodaria siliqua. Classification (NCBI taxonomy): domain Eukaryota; kingdom Metazoa; phylum Mollusca; class Bivalvia; order Adapedonta; family Hiatellidae; genus Cyrtodaria; species Cyrtodaria siliqua. The sequence continues at coordinate 8,667 of JAWPHD010019792.1, read as the reverse complement.
TATTTAAAATTAAACGCTATTTATTTTCCACTGAAAATATCAAGTGCATGTAAATGTATGGTTTTCCCTCAATTTGTTACACAATACACGTACATGACACGAATAGAAGTGAAGTAAAATACAGGCAAATAATGAAGAATACTAACATGAGGATATCCAATAAGGCAGTCAGCATTGAGCATTCCCTTTCGTAAATGGTATTGCTTTTAATAACAGATTCTGAACAAAAAACACAATGACATTCATTTCGGATTCGCAAAGGCAAGGTATTTTAAATATACATTGTTATTAGAAGGAGCCTGTGGGATTAAGGGCGGGGGATCGGGATAGGGAGATAAGGAATCTGACAAGTTCCGTAAATGTTGAACATGGGCTCATGCCACCTTTCCCGGTAGAGCGATATAAGACATTGACATGTACACTAACATTAACAACGTCACCGCAAATAAGTATTTTCTGAAAAACAGAACAAAATCATCATTTTAATGTCGATTTTCAACAACAATTTGGGTGTATGTTTTTTGGATGGAATTGGGTAGGGGTTGGTGTGGCAATTAAAATATAGAAAACAAATGGTGGGGAGGGTGGAGAGAAGGGTGGATTTAAGTCAGATATAGCCTAATAAACCGGCTCCTTTATTATTTTGACGTTCTATGTAACTGCATATACGCCTTATTTCCTGTGTAAAAAACCCGACTGGAAAAAACGCTCCAACACCCATTTGACTTTCAAACGAATTTGAGCAGCTTGTCAGACTCCTGTGCGTAAACCATGACGATAATCTAACACAATTATATGTTATTTATCATCTACTTTCGAGTTGTATTCTTTTCTGAGGCATATTTTACATAATATATCGGTTTTCCGTAGATCGATATACATGCATTACGTGGTCCTAGTATTAACTTTTATACCCCACCCAACCCCTTTTCCAAGAACCGAAAACAGGGTATGAAATAAAACCTTAATTTCGGCTTAACAAGTCTGCATATTGTTAAAGTAAAAAAAGTTTTAAACATGTTTAATTGTCGAAATATCCCTTATAAAATCCTGCTAATATAAGCGTTCCCATTTATTAATGGAATTAAGGCTGTACCACGTAATGTGTATCAATTTGACAAGTGCTCGTCTCTCCTAGCATTGCATGCGCACTGATTCGCATAAATACGCAAACCGACAAACGCCAGGTAATTTCCACCGTCGACAACGTGTCACGAAACTACGTTGTATTTAATGTACCAAGTATAAAGTTTTCACGCCTTAGGTTAACAAAAGGTAATGGGCAAAGGCTGCCGGGATATTTACTATATCATTACCCCTTCACACATACTCCTAAAAGGAAAATAAAAAAATATCGCTTGTTTTGTAGCGTGATCGGGGGATGAGAGGGGGTGGGGGGGGGGGGGGAAGTGGAGGAGGGAACCTAACTAAAGCTTGTTTATTTATTTTTTGTTATGTTCATTTCATTTTGTGTGTAGGGGGTGGGATGAGTTTTACGGGTGGATTCAGGGAGCGACCCACTAACAAATCTGAAATATATGGAAATTTATGTTAAATAAAAGTAATTATTCTGAATTATTTTGTAAAAGTCGCGCCTCATCCTCCAAAAGGGCTAGCGGATGGGACTTTGAGCTTTATAAAAAAAAATCGTTGTGTGTTTGGTGGAGCTTTTTCTTTCTTTTTTTTGTTTGTTGTCAACCCTGTTTTGGAAAAGTTTCGAAATCCTGGATCCGTACCTGGAACATGGTGAACTATACAACTGACACTAGTATTCAAGGTGAAAATGTGTAATGATAGACAGAGAGAGAGAGAGACAGAGAGAGAAAGCTGAAGTTTAAAAAATCGTGCTTGTTTTGTAGCCTGTTAAAAAACACACCATAAGCTTGTTTATTTTGTTTTGTTATGTTTGTTTTATTTCGAGTGTAGGGAGTGTGATGAGGGGCGGATTCAGGGGCGCCCCATTAAAAAATCTGAAAAATATGGAAAATCCTCAATCAAAACCCCAGTAAACCAACCTCGAATACAAAATGGGAAGAAATTTATTCTATAGAGGAAGATACTTGGAAAGAAATATATATATAGCACTTTTCAAATGTACAAAAAAACTCAACATTACAATGGTTCCAAAAACGAATTAACCACAGAATTCTCCAAACAAGAAGGGTTTTACATATGATTAAAGTTGTAGATAGTCTTGTAAATACTGCCACCATGAAGAAACATGAACCCATATGGATTAAATAAGGGTTAAGAATAAAAAGACAGTGACTTTTATGGTGGAATATACGGAGATGTGGAGTTTAATAATACAGTGACTTTTAGTAAGAGATAGTATGTGTGTACACTGTGTATATGGCCAATATATGGCTTGGACCCCTCCTAAACTCGCCCCTACACTTCCCCCACTCACCCAGCCAACACACACACACACACACACACACGCAGGCACGCACACTTTTAAACACTTTGCTACTTGTAATGAAATTAACAATTTTGATATTTTTGTATAGGCTCTTTATTGCTAATTTAAGAATGAGGAAGAGTCTTGTTAAAGAATAAAAGAATAAAACACATAATTTTAACAATACTATAAATATATAAATAATGTTGCTTTTAAATCGGCATGAAATATGTGTACTTTAACAAAACGACACAATGTTTTACGTTTGTAACAATAAACAGTTCTATTCTATTCTATCGACGGTGCATGGTCGGCTGTGTACGGTGAACTAATTATGCGCATGGAACTCTGGGTAATAAATTCAAACAAGATGGCGGTAAGTTTCGATAATTCGGAAATATGTGCATCTATTCGTGATAAATTTGGATAATCTGGGATATTTCATCGTGGCAGGTAAATTTTTAATACTAATAGACTCAAACTAAATTCTTCTTTCAACCTGTGCATATATACTATACAAACGATGCTGTTTAAAAGCGCGAAACCTTCCCTTGGAAAGTCGAGTCGTGAAATTAGTAACAATCAATATACGTTGATCCTCGCCAATACGAAAAAAATTAAAAGTGCATTAAACATGTTAAACGTGTATTTTAACACACTAAGTCAGATATTGCCGATTTTCAAACTTATCCTAGCATTTTGCTGTTATTATCATTTTAAATAAGTTGGTACAGATCGAATGTAAATTGAAGGATATCTATGCCATAATTTGAAGGTAATATCCAGTGATCCCGTGTGCAGGGTTATCCATACTCTGCACATGTTGAAGATCTCATCGAACTTCTTTGTAAATCAGTGATTTTATCCGTAAACCTAAACTTTAAATCAAGACATCGAGGCTCCCTATGACCCCAAAAAGGGTTTGGAAGTAAAAGAAGAAAGAATAAGCTCCACACTACATACTGGATTCCAAAACTGCATATAATCTAAACAAAGCAAGTTTCGTCGCAGATTTAGGTTCATGTACCACTACTAATGTATCGAACTGTCGACCTCCTGTATTTCCGCTATTCAAGAACATGTTATAAAATACTGCGGAATGTTTTTTCAAAATTCAGTAATTAATATGTTTTAGTCGAAAGCCATGTCCATGCATCTACTCTAAATACTTATGTCTTTTCCACACTGTACACCACTTTATCACATAACCTGATCACAGAGAAATTGATTCAGCTTATACAGAAGACATACTCGAGAAGGAACTTGCTTGTAATAATGTCAAGGATTTCTTTACAAACAACTCTAATGTTAGTAATAACGCGTGGCACAGATGTTTGTAGAGCATTATCGTTTCTTCTAGATAACATCTTTATTATATACGTTAAAGCAGTTTACCGCCAGGTTGCTGGTATTCCTATGTGCACTAACTGTGCACCACTTGTCGCAGATTTGTTTTTATACTGTTATGAACGAGATTTTATGCCGACCTTTTCTTTGCTCTTTGCTCTGTGAACACTATTATGTATCTACCAGAGCGTCCTTTGGGTCATACCCTGGATTGATTTTCTCTTTAGCTGAAACTGCTATTGTTGTTCAGTAAGTTCTGGATACACCGTGAGGTGTTTCTAATCATGTATTTCTACATGTCTTTACACAAACAATGTAAGGTTATCGTTTACTTATTTCTCCGGATGCTGACTTTATTGTTAAATATTTTCTTGTGACGGGATGTGTACTTAATTTACATTGCCTTACTGGACGCTGAAGACAGGATAATATTAAGCGAGGTTGTTTACAATTGATTTAGCTAACTAGTCGACTGTATTCCCTACTGACCGTTCCAAGTTCGTAATCCTGTCTTCACTATGCCTTGTGTTGTGTATTGTCCCGCCCCATGCATATTTAATTTCCTCATAAGACTTAGTTTGTGGCACAGTGTAGTCATATATGTTGCTATGTGGTACAGTGTAGTCATATGTTGCTATGTGGTACAGTGTAGTCATATGTTGCTATGTGGTACAGTGTAGTCATATGTTGCTATTGCTTTTGAATGCTGTTGTTTCCATGCGACAATTTTTCTCAGGGTTGAATCATACTTGTATATTGCGCAATACAGCTTAATAAGCAGTGGTTCTATACATTAATGACAACGTGCACAGCGTTAATTTATTAATATTAACACTTTTGTTCTACTTTTCTCACGGTGGCGGCGGCGGCGGCGGCGTCCGTATTTTAAATCAACTATATCTCAACAACCGCTGCTCGAATTTTTATGAAACTTTGTCAGAGGCTTTGTTGGGTCAAGGGACATCACGTAATGCCAAAATTACCAAGGTCATATTTTGCGTTATTTTCCCAAAATTTAACCTTGGTTAGATAACAACCTTGGGTAGGTAACTTAACCTCAGTTAACTGTATGCGATTGCCTCATTTTCTTTGTTTGATACTTGGTTATAAGTATTTTTGGCATTGCTGGACATCAGTGAACGACAAAAATTACCAAGGTAAAGGTCATATTTTGCTTAGTTTCCCCAAACTTAACCTTGGTAAGGTAACTTGACCTTGGTTAGGTAACTGAACCTCAGTTAACTTTATGTGATTGCCTCACTTCATATCTTTGATACTTGGTCATTACAAATACAAAATCAAAGTCATGTTTCGCGTTATTTTATCCTAAACATGAGTTTGGTTAGGTAACTTAACCTCAGTTAACTTTATATGATTGCCTCATTTTATGTCTATGATACTTGGCCATATGTATTGTTGGCATTGGTGCACATCGTTGAATGACAAAACATTCCAAGGTCAAGGTCATATTTTGCATTAATTTCCCAAAACTGCACCCTGGTTAAACCACTTAACCTCGGTAACTTAACGGTTTGCCGCGGTGGACGAGACACCTTCAGACCGCGGTCTTGTCTCTTGTTTGTGTTTGTTGCTTCCAAGGGATCCACTTTTCAGTATTTATTGACATGCACACTAGCGTTTGTTTAGTGGTGCGTGGCCGTAAAAAGTTGCCCCGACTAGAAAAATCAGTAGTGTTATTACTTACTGGTCCTTTGGAATCACCAAGCCCAATATTTGTGGCTTTAAAGTAGAATATCGCTTAAGCCGGTCCTCCGAGGCGTGAGAGGCGTTGCACTGCACATTACCTCTCATGAACAAACTCAATTAAACCGAGTCTATTACTTTTCTCTCTTGTTTGTGTCTGACATTTTCAGTGTTTATTGCTATATTAACGAGACTTGAATCATAGTTGTCTATAACGTAGCCGTATACGATTGTATGTATTTTGTTCTTTAAACACAGCTCTTCTATATTTTAGTTTTACTTTCAACTTTTTACAGAAACAAAGCAATATAAACATTATATCACGGCATTGACCGAAACAAATACAAGAACTTGGCTGAGATACATTAAGCATTTATTCAGTGTTGTTAAATCTGCATATGCCTTTGTAATTTTTCAGAATTAAAATATGTTGACACTTATTTGACAATAAATCGTAAATTATTGTTGATTATAATTTTAAACAATAACTCCTGTATGAATTCGTATTTATTGTATAGTAATTTTAAAACTATTGATGAAAAGTGTTAAAAATCAGTAATTGTTTAAGGAAAATTCAATTAATTAACATCTGTCAAACCAAAAATATCCAAGCACATGCGTAACTTTCTTACGTAAATTTCGTACGTACATGTGCTCACATGTGGCATATATCTGAATAATAATTATGCAATTTGCATCTGAATATTGTTTATGCCGATCTCAAAAATGTACCACTGAACTTCATGTTTTCATCCTTTCTGATATGGTCAAAACCTCTACACCACAAATTAACCACATCCCCTGCATACAGCCTGAGATACACAGACCCCGAGGCATTGTAGTATTGAGGAGACCTCAATGTGTCGTAAGCATAGACATTCATAGTAGAATAAAAATTGTGTCTAAAGTCACACAGAGGGGAACCAGCAACATTGCTTGTAAATGAAACATCAAACTGATAGATGCCGGGTATCGTACACTCGAAGAGACCAGCTGCGGGGCTGTAAGCATTGCCGACGTTCTCCGTGATCTTTGTAAACTTGACATAGCCTTCCTTCGTATTGCCGTCGGAAATGGTCTCTGCCAAAGGCGTATTTGCAGAGAATCTCGTAACTGGAATCAGAACAAATAGAAATGTCACACAATTGCTATCTGTACCTCTGTCAAATTCTGTATAGTACCCTTGTATTCATCTTAACTATATTTATTGATAAGCAGTTATTTTACCACTATTGTACAGACCATTTTACCACTCTCGTACAGACTATTTTACCACCCTCGTACATACTATTTTACCACTCTCGTACAGACCATTTTATCACTCTCGTACAGACTATTTTACCACTCTTCTACAGACTATTTTACCACTCTTCTACAGACTATTTTACCACTCTTCTACAGACCATTTTACCACTCTTCTACAGACTATTTTACCACTCTTCTACAGACCATTTTACCACTCTTCTACAGACTATTTTACCATTCTTCTACAGACAATTTTACCACACATGTACAGACCATTTTACTACTCTTCTACATACTATTTGACTACTCTCGTACAGTGTGTTGCTTCAAAGGGATTCTTGATGTCGTGTTCCGTCTTTATTTGAATGGTATTATTTTACCACTTTTGTACAGAATAGTATACCACTCTTGTACAGACCATTTTACAACTCTCGTACAGACCATTTTATGACTCTCGTACAGACTATTTTACCACTCTTGTAATATTAGTTTACCACTATTGTACAGATCATTTTACCACTCTTGTACAGACTAGTTTACCACTCTTCTACAGACTATTTTACCACTCTTCTGCAGACTTGTTTACCACTCTTGTACAGATCATTTTACCACTCTTGTACAGACTTGTTTACCACTCTCGTACAGACTATTTTACCACTCTTGTACAGACCATTTTACCACTCTCGTACAGACTATTTTACCACTCTTGTACAGACTATTTTACCACTCTTGTACAGATTAGTTTACCACTATTGTACAGATCATTTTACCACTCTTGTACAGACTATTTTACCACTCTTCTACAGACTAGTTTACCACTCTTCTATAGACTTGTTTACCACTCTTGTACAGACCATTTTACCACTATCGTACAGACCATTTTACCACTCTTGTACAGATCATTTTACCACTCTTCTACAGACTATTTTACCACTCTTGTACAGCCTATTTTACCACTCTTGTACAGACTATTTTACCACTTTTCTACAGACTATTTTACCACTCTTGTACAGACTATTTTACCACTCTTGTACAGATCATTTTACCACTCTTCTACAGACTATTTTACCACTCTTCTACAGACTATTTTACCACTCTTGTACAGACCATTTTACCACTCTCGTACAGACTATTTTACCACCAATATACAGACTATTTCACTACTCTCGCACAGACTGTTTTACCACTCTTGTACAGACTAGTTTACCACTCTTCTACAGACTTGTTTACCACTCTTGTACAGACCATTTTACCACTCTCGTACAGACAATTTTACCACTCTTGTAATACTAGTTTACCACTATTATACAGATCATTTTAACACTCTCGTACAGACTATTTTACCACTCTTGTACAGACCATTTTACCACTCTCGTACAGACTATATTACCACCAATATACAGACTATTTCACTACTCTCGCACATACTGTTTTACCACTCTTGTACAGACTAGTTTACCACTCTTCTACAGACTTGTTTACCACTCTTGTACAGACCATTTTACCACTCTCGTACAGACTATTTTACCACTCTTGTAATACTAGTTTACCACTATTGTACAGATCATTTTACCACTCACGTACAGACTATTTTACCACTCTTCTACAGACTATTTTACCACACTTCCACAGACTATTTTACCACTCATGTACAGACCATTTTACCACTCTCGTACATACTATTTTACCACCAATATACAGACTATTTCACTACTCTCGTACAGACTGTTTTACTACCCTCGAACAGACTATTTTTCCACTCTCGAACATACTATTTTACCACTCTTGTACAGACTATTTTACCACTCTTGTACAGACTATTTTACTACTCTTCTACAGACTATTTTTCCACTCTCGTACATACTATTTTACCACTCTCCTACAGACTATTTTACCACTCGTACATATTGTATTTTACCACTCTTGTGTTGACAATTTTACCACCATCGTACACACTATTTTACCACTCT
>JAWPHD010019791.1:0-34250 GCA_037043455.1 Cyrtodaria siliqua | reverse complement strand
AGTGCTAGGACTGATGGGCCCAGTGTCAGCATTATGTGCTCTATGGCGACGTTCAGCGTACACATGGGAGTGCTAGTACTGGTGGGCCCAGTGTCAGCATACACATGGGAGTGCTAGTACTGGTGGGCCCAGTGTCAGCATTATGTGTTCTATGGCGACGTTCAGCGTACACATTGGAGTGCTAGGACTGGTGGGCCCAGTGTCAGCATTATGTGTTCTATGGCGACGTTCAGCGTACACATGGGAGTGCTAGGACTGGTGGGCCCAGTTTCAGCATTATGTGTTCTATGGCGACGTTCAGCGTACACATGGAGTGCTAGTACTGGTGGGCCCAGTGTCAGCATACACATGGGAGTGCTAGTACTGGTGGGCCCAGTGTCAGCATACACATGGGAGTGCTAGGACTGGTGGGCCCAGTGTCAGTATTATGTGTTCTATGGTGACGTTCAGCGTACACATGGGAGTGCTAGGACTGATGGGCCCAGTGTCAGCATTATGTGTTCTATGGCGACGTTCAGCGTACACATGGGAGTGCTAGGACTGATGGGCCCAGTGTCAGCATTATGTGTTCTATGGCGACGTTCAGCTTACACATGGGAGTGCTAGTACTGGTGGGCCCAGTGTCAGCATACACATGGGAGTGCTAGTACTGGTGGGCCCAGTGTCAGCATTATGTGTTCTATGGCGACGTTCAGCGTACACATGGGAGTGCTAGGACTGGTGGGCCCAGTGTCAGCATTATGTGTTCTATGGCGACGTTCAGCGTACACATGGGAGTGCTAGGACTGGTGGGCCCAGTGTCAGCATTATGTGTTCTATGGCGACGTTCAGCGTACACATGGGAGTGCTAGGACTGATGGGCCCAGTGTCAGCATTATGTGTTCTATGGCGACGTTCAGCGTACACATGGGAGTGCTAGGACTGATGGGCCCAGTGTCAGCATTATGTGTTCTATGGCGACGTTCAGCGTACACATGGGAGTGCTAGTACTGGTGGGCCCAGTGTCAGCATACACATGGGAGTGCTAGTACTGGTGGGCCCAGTGTCAGCATTATGTGTTCTATGGCGACGTTCAGCATACACATGGGAGTGCTAGTACTGGTGGGCCCAGTGTCAGCATTATGTGTTCTATGGCGACGTTCAGCGTACACATGGGAGTGCTAGGACTGGTGGGCCCAGTGTCAGCATTATGTGTTCTATGGCGACGTTCAGCGTACACATGGGAGTGCTAGGACTGATGGGCCCAGTGTCAGCATTATGTGTTCTATGGTGACGTTCAGCGTACACATGGGAGTGCTAGGACTGATGGGCCCAGTGTCAGCATTATGTGTTCTATGGCGACGTTCAGCGTACACATGGGAGTGCTAGGACTGATGGGCCCAGTGTCAGCATTATGTGTTCTATGGCGACGTTCAGCGTACACATGGGAGTGCTAGGACTGGTTGGCCCAGTGTCAGCATACACCTGGGAGTGCTAGGACTGGTGGTCCCAGTGTCAGCATACACCTGGGAGTGCTAGGACTGGTGGGCCCAGTGTCAGCATTATGTGTTCTATGGCATCATATTCCAGTATGGCAGTATTATAACGTTGAGAATTAAAGTCACTGCAACAAGTAGACACCGTCGTGATGTGACTAAAAATTGTTAAAAGCGACATTAAACACAAAACACACGCACGGACGCACGCATGCACCTTACATTTATAAAAGAAAATTCTTATATCAAGTGTCAATGCGTAGACTTTTTAGACTTTGAATTCACAGGAAGAGCGACGGAGAGAGCACACAGAACTCGATCTCCACCCCTTGTTGCACATCGAACATGTAAGTCTCTCTATGGTCTCTCTAAACGTGTTGCGACTATGCTGCGTATATAATAGTACGAAAACGAGACGACATCATAGTCGGCGAGTAACCTTTAAAGACTTTATGGCTACTTAAGATTCGTACTTAATGACTTAGTGGGTAGGACAAATGTGTATCACCCTAATGTTTTGAAACTATATTTCTATAACCGGTAACATTTAGACATTGAATTATACATGTATGATATGTTCAGCAGATGAAACCGGGGATTCATAAGTGGCTACTGACACTATACTGATATACCGGAAAATGATTAATATTTGATTAATACGCAGACGTAGGATGCTGTTGTTTCCTCATTAAGTAGTGTACGTCATGCAGCTGTATAGTTTATTACGTTGAATAGCAAAGTTATCGAATAGTTTTATTAAACAAGTAACTGTTGATGTAAGCAAGTTAGTTCAAAACATAAAGTTAATCACTTACTTCTGCAACAGAGTCAGATTCAGTTGCTTCCTAACTCTAACAACAATCGTGTTGCCGTAAACACCAGCAAAGTTCGTAACACCGAACATTCGTTATCGAATGAAGATCCTAACCGACAGCCTAACCTTTAGCACTATCTGCCTATCATATGGTAACTGCTGTGTCTCTGCCGCTTTAGGCAGGTAAATATATACTAACAGCACCCCTACACGAATCCTGTTTCTGTAGGATATCGACTCTAAGTTTAGTATCACAAATATGATGATAATACATGCAGTGGTCAAAGTTTGATTGGTCAGCTGAATGACACTACTTAATGAGGAAACAACAACATCCTACGTCTTTAGATAACTGAAGTTCAAATATAAATCATGTGTAAGTTAAGTCCCCCATGCATGACTCTGTTACATCTCTTGCACTTTTTTTTTTATCATTATCAATCTCCCAAGGCACGTTGTTGTTGATACTTTAGCAAAGGGAAAATAGAGTAAACAATAATTGATTCGCTTTTGCAAATTATATGGCGTTTGTGGAATTTGCAATTCCGGTATCGCTATTCGTGTTATTTGTCATTCATTATCAGCGTTAAATTCGCCATTTGTACCATTTAAACGCTGATAGTGAATGGCAACACGCTCACTACCTGCATTTAAAACCGCATAAACGCCAAAAAAAAGTTTAAAAAAAAAAGTGAATCAATTCTTTAAACTATTTAGTTAAAAAACATTCAAACCTCGTCTTGAAAAGTTGAACTGAGCGAGTCGACTATATTGAAACATTAAAGCTACATTAGCCGTAACTTGTAGCTTACGTTGACAAACATTATACAACTACCATTATTTAACATTTACTGAATAGAAATAAGATTTGTTTGATGGAATTCAATAGCGGTAGAAAAAAGTACCAATTCGTGGAATTGAACTCCAATCACAAACTAAAATGACACTTGCGGGTAAGACGAATGCGTTCCCAATTGAGCTATACGGGAAAGTTATGTGATGCAAGACAAAAACAGTCGTTACTGTAATCAAAACCTAATTCTCTATTATCACGTTTCCATGTAATACATTTCACTGAATACAAACCAGACAGTTATTTGCTTATGCTCAATATATACTTTACTTAGGACAGTGCCCCTTTATAAAGAACTTCAACATACACAAGTTAATTTACAAATTAAAAAAAAAAAGTAAAAGTGTTCAGTAAATTAATTGTATGTTCAAAAGAGCCAATAAAATAATACATCTGTTTACTGACTCTGACTGTAACCCCACCGACTCCGTTAAAGGGACACACAGCAATATTCTCTTTTCTTTCAAACACACAGCGTCCCGTTAGTTTTTCTATAACTTGCATTTGTTAATTACATGAATATTATAAAGAAAAATGTTTGGATGTTCTTAACTGTTGATAATATATCACTAATAAATACAGTAGGATGGTAAAATAAGAAGAAAAAGTGAAAACTCAAACATGTCATTTAATTATATGCAAGCAGGTGTAATGTCAAAATAATACTGGATAAATCAATCCAGACGCTATAATTTCAATGCTTGAAAAACACTTCAAGATTGCCATGTTTCCCGTTAAAACACTGGTATCTCCTTGTTTTATTGGGGATTAAATTAAATCTGAATTATCCTGACTTTAACTTTGAAAAAATAAATAAAGTATAAAGCCGACATACACACAGGTGTCCGATGAATGGATGGTAAATCTTACCTAATTAGTGCATTTTCTTTATTTTTCAGACAAGTTGTTGTCATTTTCACAAATTGCATGGTTACGGTATACAACTAATGGAGCCAAGTGATGAACAATAATTTCAATGGATTACCTTGAACTACATCTACATGAAGAAAGACATGAGGCTTATTACTCCAACAAAAAATGCCTAGATCATCGGTTTTCCTCCTGCATAAATAGCACTTTCATCCTTGCCATTGAGAGTGATGTGAAAGAAAGTATAGTTGCTTGTTTTGTACTCAAAGTCAATAAAGAACAACATCGATTGAGAAGTGGAAGAAAATACATATTTTTATTGAACATAACCATAACCAAGCATACATGTCGATGATGAGCTATGTTTAAAAAAAAGTTTCCAATTGAAAGAGGGAAAAAAAGGAGCGTACATATGACAAGTATTGAGTATGAAAAGGGTTAAATGCATTTAGTTGACCTTGGTGTACATGAATAGTATTAAAAATATTTATAAAATGAATGCTTTAATGTATTTTTCCCCATATCACGGAAACATTTCCAATTGTGATGGTATGTGTTATGTTCCCAAGGAATAGAAAGAAAACATCTGGCGTCCTGAACACTTTAAAGGGACACACGACAATCTATATTGTTTTAAAACTCGCGGCGTCCAGTTAGTTTTTCTACATAACTTGCATTTGTTCACAGTGTGTTTTTCCCAAATTGCTTTTGTGTGATAGAGAACTATTCCCAATTTAAGGCTAAATGACGTGCATTTTCCTAAATCTATGGGTACCGGTACTATTCCCAAAAGGGTGGAAAAAATCACTGTAGTTATAAGAATAATATTAAGCAAATTGTCTTTGAATATTTTTGACTTGATGATCCTAGCGCTAGCCTAGTGTACCAATAATATATTTAAACCTATGGTAGAATAACGAAGGAAAACTAAAACTCAAAATTGTATTCAATGTATGCAAGCATGATTATACTGGATTATAAAACGAGAGTAATACTTGATAAAAACTTCAAGATTGTCATGTGTCCCTTTAACCTGCAACCTAACTTTGAAAAGCATGTTTCATCATCTAACTTGCATGACCTATTAATCATAATTCACTAGTGTAATAAATATGCAAATGAAGGCAAAAATGACCTGTCTTAACCGTTCAGCTTGGTTTGCAATCGGAATTGCCGCGTCGATTTCTGTTGCCATTAAACATGACATGATAATGTCATGTCATGAATATATATGTATATATAGGCCACTACATCAATAAATTTATCCGGTTCTTGTCAAGTTATTTTGTTCGGTACTACTGACATGTCCAATAACTCTGAATTTCATTTGGAGGAATTATGCCCTATTTCATAAAACTTTAACCGCAACCTAACCTAGTCCATAACTTGTCAATATATAGACCTATGGTCACAAAACTTTATACATATTTTCCTTATCTGTTATTCAATGCAGAGTTATACCCATTCTTGTATTTACTTGCGTAGCATGGCAGACGCTTAGAGATCACTTTGTCGTCCGGCACACATTAACGTGCAACCTAACCTTGGTTGAAAAATATTTGACCTATGTTTGTGAAACTTCACAAACATCTTCATCTTTCCCCCAGGAGATGTTGTTACACATGTCCAATAACTCTGACTTTCATTTTAGCATAGGAATGCCACTTTTCATAAAACGTTAACCTGCAATCTAACCTAACTGGTAACTTGGCAAAATACTGGCCTATGGCCATAACACGTTATACAGTTCTTCCTTATCATGTATCTATTACAGAGGCATGCCTCTTTTCATTATTTTAAAAATCTGCTCCATAATTCATGAAGGATTGCAACCCTTGTCTTCAAGCTTCTATAGTTAGATTGTCTTTGCTGAAATACATGTAAGCATATGGCCGGCAAAACAAGTGTTCCATAGAACACTCTTCTAGTAATAAAACTTGAGTAATTTAAAGAAAATGTTTGGTGTGGAAATCTTGACCACTCGGCTTTTTATTTTGCTAAATCATAACTATTAGTTTAAAGGGGGTTTATATATTGATATCAGTTGCACATCCAATTCAAATAAAGTACTATGTTAACAAAACAAGAAATTATATGCGCCATAAAGCATCATATGAATTAGTATTAATGAGTTTAATGAATCAAAAACTAGTCAAGTCGTCTAGTTTTCCAGATTAAACCATTTGATCAACAATACTTAAACCGTACCTAACATGGGCCTAGTTTAGTATAAATTTACATTGAAGCATTATGTTTAATTCGTATTTGGAATGACGCCTATAATTTTTCAAGATCACCTCCAGTCCCTTTAAAAAAACATTCTGCTCCATAATGCATGAAGGATTGCACCTCTGACCTCCGGGTTACTGTTGCATGTGGCTACAATGGACACAGGTCATCAAGTGAGCGGGCCCTTTTACTGGAGTTACATTTCAGATAAAATGAGGTATTACAATTAAATGGAGCATACTGTCTTTGCCCTGGGAGTCTGTTTAAGTATAGTTTTATTAAACATGACAGATATGTAACAATTTGCACACCAGTGACCTCCGATAGAAACTGTGTGCACTCTGGTGACATGTTTCTCCCATGAAACTTAAAAAGAGTATTATCACAAAACCGAGTACATAACGAGTTCCGTTGAGTACATAACGAGATCCGTTCTATCAGAAAAAATATCATGCTCTTGTTATTTTAAAACTCCCATTTTAAATTAGTGTTTACTCTACTTTTTCAACCAATCAGTTGCCTCCGTATTCAAATACTTGCACTATTCGTGGAGATTTTACTATCATCACTCTTCACGATTAAGAGTTTGATCTATATAGAGACTACAAACATTTGGAAAACACCAAGTCGGATAGAGGCTATGAAGAAAAATCGTCACCATTCAGAAATCGAAAGGGAGGTAGCGAAGGGACCGACCGCAGCAAAACTATATTTGGGGTAATACTGAAGTAGGGATAACAACTGATCCCCGCTTGATTTATTTTTCACAAACTAGTCAAAATATGTCATTTAAAAAGAAAGGAAGACCTGTGTAAATCTCACAAGCCTACGCGTCTTCTAAATGCGAACTGAATTTATTTTGCTACTACCCGGTGACTGTTCGCATAGCTGTCAAGACCCAGTGGATGTCAAGAGTGATATGGGGTTCCAAGGGGTGGTTGTTCCTAGGGATGTGGGGTCAAGGGGGGGGGGCGGGGGCAGGAAGTCCGAGATGGTCTGTGGTACAATTTAATAGAATTTATTTGTCACAAATAATTATTTATCTTATTTTTAACACACATTTAAACACACATTTCAACATCAAAGAAAAAAGGAAATTGAGCATATTGGGTGGAGAAATTAAATGGGTGAACTACATTTTATAGGAAGTCGGCAACAAAAAAAAGTTAGATAACTTGTCAGAACGCGTGAGAACATCTAACATTTTAAAAGAAGAAATATTTTTTCTATTTAGCCAAGTTTAGAACCCAATATTTAAAATTTCATTGAAAATCAACAAAATAAATTCCGTAGGATTTAATTTTATTCTGTTGAGGTTTCGTTATAAAATAAAGCCCTCAGTTCTGCAAAGTATGACATGCTAACATTGTTTCACATTAATTCATTACATGACTATTAATTTTTTCAAATCAACAAAGATAATGAAAACGAAATACATTAGTAGTTCATTAATACCAAGTTTACATTGCAAAATAGAAGGACACTCGGACATACTGGGATATAAGCTGTGTTGAGTATATGTCCAAGGCTTAATACCTCGTAAATACATAAGTATGCATTTATAGTGCATCAATCCAGTGAATAACTCAAATGACGGCTCACTGTTACCATTTACACGAGTGCGTTACTCAAGAAACTGTTCACTGCTATCCTTCAATATACACTTTTGAAAACGAATATCAAACCTTCGGCATCCACCCAACTTAAAAAGGAACGGGTCTTTAAAACCGAGTTTCTAAATGCCACCAAAAAAAGGTCGTGCGGCACTGTAGCCAGTTAGCAAGTTCTCCAATAAGTTGCAGATATGACAATGTTTCAGATATTGAATGTTAAGGTCTTATGGTTTAAAAACTTGATGAAGAACTATCTATTAATATTTCGTCAAACAAATGCGTTATGGCATCAGCCTTGCTTCTGATATGTTTAATATGTTGCTCCTATTAACTAACCTGCTCAGACTATTGTTTGCACCACAACGTTAACTATTATCACGCGCCAATTATGAGACAGAGAAAAAGAAATATTTCGTAAGTATACACTTGTAGACAGGTGCTAAAACAGGATATGAGCTCTTCGAAAATTGATGGGGAAAAAAACACAAGATAATCTTAGACAGTCCTTCCTGTTTGCTAAAGTAATTAAATTATTTATTGTATTTATATTTAAATATCATTTAATTTGTCTTTTTCAGGAAAATGGCTTCATTTCTCAGAAAACTTAGATCAAAATCCACGAAGCAGCAAAACGAAAGAAGAACAAGTCGTCTGCGTTTAATTGCCTTTGTGCAGGATTGCTTGAAGACGACGATACAGACGATAACACAAAACCACGTGATCGAGCATCGGAAATGGGTCAAACAGAAGGCAAGCGTTTGATGGAAAACGAAAGTGAACAAGGACGTGTTAAACAAGCAATACAGTCGTTTAAAAGGAAATCAAAAGAAAACCAAAAACAATCTGGAAGTGTGGGAGATATAAGGGATAAACAAATCGACAATAAGGAAAGAGGCAAAAGTGATATAGCTCAACCGCATTTATCTGAAGCTCCGCCTAAAGAATATATCAGTGTGGAAATTCATGATATAGAATTAAGTGGAGCAAAGGTGGATAATGTGGACAACACAAAAGCAAAAATGAAAAGTAAAAAAAGAAAGAAAACAGGGAAAAGTTCAAATTCTTCAATATCTTCCGACAGCGGATCCTCGCCGTATGCTTCCTGTGGTGAAGGAACTGATGTAGACAAACCAAATACTACAGTAGTTAAAAAATTAGAAAGAGGTTCTGCTGTTGATATAACTGTAACCGAGAAAGACATGCTCGAAAATGTTAACGGGAGTAAAACTAGTAGCAATGACGAAGGTTCTGGTGGCGAGATGAATGGTGAAGAAGATGCTGTTGACGGGTTAAATGGCGACAAAGGCTCTAGTGAAAAGGTAAATGATGACGAAGTTTCTGATAGCGAAGTAAAGGGTTTAATCGCTGACAACGATCAGAGTGAAAAATCAGGTAGCAAATCACCTAAATCAACGAAACTGTTTGACAGAATGAAGAGCAAAATATTGGATGCAATGTCTTTTCAAAACTTTACTGCGTTTTCGCCAGAGGTTTGCATAGATTTACTTATAAACTCTCCGCATTTTAAATTACTAACGGCTCTCAACAACAAACTCAAGAAACACGAAACAGAGTGGAATAGACAATTCGTGGATCAGGATGGATTTGAAGAGCTTCTTAACGTGGTTGACACTCTAGGCGTGATGCGGGTGACGAAGCTCTCGGACGAGCTTTTGCTGCTAGAAAGTGTGAATTGCATCAAAACCTTGATGAATTCCAAGATGGGACAGGAATACCTGGTTCAGCATGACGGTTCCTTAAATAGACTTGTGAAAGGTTAGTAATTATAGAGTATTCATATTGTTGTTACATGTTTAAAAAATGTATTTAGTTTCATTAAGTTAACACACGATACAAACAAGTTTAAATGGGCTTCGATTATAAGTGTTCTTTTAACCGCAATTCTTTCTTATTTACTATATGAACATCCCTTTTGTTTTCAAACATGTGCTTAACCTGCTTAACCTGGATACATGTCGCGTATTTTATTTGCTATGTTATTACAGAAGGGCACAAATCGTATAAACACGCATATACTAATACATTGATAACAACAAACAAACCGAACTTCAAAATATAAAAATAAATACATAGGATTTCTATTAACAGAGAGTTGGGCATTACCTAAAATCTTCCTTCGTCACGTGATTAGTTAGGTCAAATGAACAATGAATTTCGTTTCTTTGAGCTGGTACTTTTTGTCAATCACTTTTATACTTAAAATTGCACATTTTATTCTTAAAATTGCATATGGTGGCAGTGAATAGTTTATTTTAGTTGTTTTCACTACGCACTCGCTAACGTGCGAATCCTTTTTTAAATGTGAAAACAATAACATTTATTTTGTCTGTGGAACACAGAAAGTACGTCTCGGATATTATCTGAGATGTTCTTAATGATTGGTCACAAATAGTACAAACTCGCATATATTATTAATACATTAACAAACAACAAACAGAACGAACTTTACAATTAGAAAAGGTACATGGGGTTGCTGTTTTAGAGAGATTAGGGAATTACCTAAATCTTCCGCCGTCACGTGATTTTTTAAGTTGCTGTAATTCCGTTGAGTTTTAACACACCATTACACTTAAAACTGCACATGGTGGCAGGGAAAAGGTTATTTGAGAATTTTTAAATAAGAAGATTTTTTCTAAAAAAAAGACAATGTGCTTTGCCTCTGTCTCTGGAAAACAGAAAGCATGTCGTCGCTCGAATAGGTTGTTTTGTTGTCAAGTTGTTGTTGTTGTGTTGTTGTGATTTTTTGTAGTTTTTTTTAATAAGAAAAACGCCGAGCATAACGAAGCTTAGTCAGCAATAACGATGGATGTTTATGGAATAATTAGGAACATATCATTCCGCTCTGCAGTCATTGAGATACAAGACATATATATATATATATATATATATATACATGAAAACATAAAACTGACCGTTGATACGTACTTTTTATAATCACACTTAAAATGCAAGAAATGGTATTAATCTTATGATTAGTGTTACAATGTTCCGCATTCCATTATATACGTGTACACGTCTTGTACTACTACTACTATGATTAGTGTTAAAATGTTCCGCATTCCATAATATACGTGTCGTCTTGTACTACTACTACTATGATTAGTGTTACAATGTTCCGCATTCCATTATATATGTGCCGTCTTGTACTTCTACTATGATTAGTGTTAAAATGTTCCGCATTCCATCATATACGTGTCGTCTTGTACTACTACTATGATTAGTGTTACAATGTTCCGCATTCCATTATATACGTGTCGTCTTGTACTACTACTACGATTAGTGTTACAATGTTCCGCATTCCATTATATACGTGCCGTCTTGTACTACTACTACGATTAGTTTTAAAATGTTCCGCATTCCATTATATACGTGTCGTCTTGTACTACTACTATGATTAGTTTTAAAATGTTCCGCATTCCATTATATACGTGTCGTCTTGTACTACTACTATGATTAGTGTTACAATGTTCCGCATTCCATTATATACGTGTCGTCTTCTACTACAACTATGATTAGTGTTACAATGTTCCGCGTTCCATTATATACGTGTCGTCTTGTACTACTACTATCATTAGTGTTACAATGTTCCGCATTCCATTATATACGTGTCGTCTTGTACTACTACTATGATTAGTGTTACAATGTTCCGCATTCCATTATATACGTGTCGTCTTCTACTACAACTATGATTAGTGTTACAATGTTCCGCGTTCCATTATATACGTGTCGTCTTGTACTACTACTATCATTAGTGTTACAATGTTCCGCATTCCATTATATACGTGTAGTCTTGTACTACTACTATGATTAGTGTTACAATGTTCCGCATTCCATTATATACGTGCCGTCTTGTACTACTACTATGATCAGTGTTAAAATGTTCCGCATTCCATTATATATACGTGTCGTCTTGTACTACTTCTATGATTAGTGTTACAATGTTCCGCATTCCATTATATACGTGTACACGTCTTGTACTACTACTACTATGATTAGTGTTAAAATGTTCCGCATTCCATTATACACGTGTCGTCTTGTACTACTACTATGATTAGTGTTACAATGTTTCGCATTCCATTATATACGTGCCGTCTTGTACTACTACTATGATTAGTGTTTAAATGTTCCGCATTCCATTATATACGTGTCGTCTTGTACTACTACTACTATGATTAGTGTTACAATGTTCCGCTTCCATTATATACGTGTCATCTTGTACTACTACTATGATTAGTGTTAAAATGTTCCGCATTCCATTATATACGTGTCGTCTTGTACTACTACTATTTGTATTACTATCGTCGTCATTTATATTGACTAATGCATAGACGGTTGACACACACGGTATGTAAGTGGCGTTTTAATTACTGCAATAACTGGATTATCCCTTCATCTGGGTATAAAGCGGCAAAATTACACTACGACACCGTTTATTAAAACTTTAGACAGGTGTTCAGTCATATAGTAATATATATGCGCCCAATACAAGTATAGGTGTATTCACGGTTTCTTAAATACCTGTGACTGAACATGCGTAAAACGAATTATGAGTTGGTAATTGTCTCTTAATTCGACGCTCCAGATAAAAGGTTTGGTCCAGTTGGTTAAAGCGTCTGTAGAGTTTGGAGTCTCAGAATGTATACCACGTCGTCAGTATGTTTAGTAACGGTGTACATCTGTTGTAAAATGTGGCTGTTGTTGGCGGGATAGAGACTTTAAGTATTCTTCCACTACATATAAATATAGATATAAAAATCGAACAAGCAGCATTCGAGGACGGCAGTCAGCCACAAAGACACACAGAAACAAACAAATTTAAAGATGAGTAAAACGCCAAATGAGACATCACAAACACAAAAGGGTTAGTTTAAACTTATTTATTTTACATCGATTGTAAAGAAAGCTCTATGAACTTATTTGAATCACTCTCGATGTCTTCCTGGGTAGAACCAGTACTAAGCAATGCAGATAAAGTGTCTTGCTCAGGGACACAACGCATATGGCAATGACGGGAATCGAACCCACGACTTTTGGATCATGGGTCCAACGCTCTACCACTAGACCACCGCGCTCCACAGAAGGGTTGACAATAGGGCTACCGCCTTGTAACGGTCAGTGGCCAAAAAAGGCAGCTGATTAAACCTCACACTTACCCTACCGCCAACCCAATAAAATGGGACAGTGTAAATAAATAAGTCCCCGCCAAAACTATTCTCTAACCAACAAGGCAGCATTAATAGGCAATATAAGTAAAACACGAAGATGATCGTGTATATATAACTACAAAAAAAGACGATAGCATAGAAAGCCACAAAGAAGGTACTCATTGATTTGGCAGAAGCAGAAGCCAGAGCAACAAGACAATAAACCATTGAGGGCACGACAAGACGAGACTGCAGACAAACATCAAATCTATACCAAACGACAAGCTATATGGGCTAATTTCACGACCAAAAGACAAACTAATTTCACTACCAAATGACAAACTACGGGCTAATTTCACTCAGGTCTGCCCTTTATGGATCAACATGATGACTGCCCACAGTACAAGAAAAAAGTTTATGAAATGTTGAACGCAACCAAGATACACATGTTTCAAATGTATATATAAATAATGTGTGTTCTTCTAAAGAATACTCGTTTTCTTGTACAAGTCACGGACCTATTTATCAGATCTGTGTACTAGTATATAATGTACCTTAATTAAAAACATATGCTCATAAAAACGGTGAATCCAATTGTAAATTGCTCGCACGAAATATATGCTCATACTACACTAATTCATTTTCCATAGACGTACATTATAGCTCTAACCTCTGTACTGAGTTCCCTAATATAAGAATCTATATTTTTGCTTACTTGTTTTGAAAGACCTATCTTAGTTTTATCAAAAATCTTAGTTTTATCAAAATAACGTACACAAACCATACGCTGAGTATGTTTTGAAAAGTTGTTTGGGTCGGATGGTGCTGTCTCACCTACTTGCATGTAGAAATATGAAGAAAATGTAAAATATACTTCTTTTATTGATTATACAACACATTATGAATACATTGCACAAATGTATGATTTAACCTTTATAAGTACTCTTCAAAAGTTGAATTTTTAAATTGTTTACCTTGTCAACCAATCAAAATTAAGAGATGCTGTGTAATAGCTCCGAATATCACCCTGGAACTTTTTCCCTGCCCGCTGATTGGTTGGTAATTGGTGTCGTCAGATTATAGTTATAATCATGCAGGGAGATAATCCTAATTTTCTGTTCAAGTAAACTTGAGTAGAGTTACACATCTTTGAAAATGTTGGCCAGTGCATAAAATATGAGTGGGTTGAATAGTTAGCGTTAGGTGAAACACTGATGAATTTACACATATTTCGTGTGCCTATTTTGTCCACAAGTAGGCTTTGGGTATTGTTTAACCACTCATAGGATATGTTATCTGCTTTTTAATTTAGTCTTTTGGCTGTTTATTGTGATACGCAGGCTTCATAACCGCTGCTCCCAACTAAATTCCATTATTTTATTTCGCTCTTCGGGGCATTAATTTTGTTAGATACTGGGACCATACGCCGTACGACATGGGGAAGAAATATACTCCATGTCCACCGCCATATGCATGCCATCTTCGGGATGGTTAAAATGTTGTACTATTGATTTTATGAATATTGAGTTCTGCTCAACCCGGGGCTACAGGGCGTGAACGGTAGCTGGCATATTTCACAACCGTTCATGAACAGTCTCAATCAAACCGAGTCTGCAATATTTCGTAAATGTCGTGTTCGGCCGTTTCCAAAGGTCCACACTCATACTCTTTTACAGAGTATTCAGATGGTCAATGCTCGGAATTCAACTAAAACTTGGTTGAAACATTGAGTCATTAGTTTGCATATGCAACTTCATGTTGAATACCACCAGGGCCGGTTCTTGAGTTTGGAGGTGATTTTTATGTAAAAGCACAATACGAACAGAGTAAATTAAAGTGTATGTGCTATATAAGAAGGTAATATGGTTACCAACAGCAGTTTATTCCTCAATTGTTATACTACCGGAGGCATATAGTCAGGGGCGTAGAATGGCATATTCCATTACTCCCGGGAGTAACTTGGAAAAATAAAACTAAACAAATAAAAATCCTAAAAAAAGAGTTGAACAATTCAATAAACATCGGAGGTGTATGGGTGTGGGTGTGGGTGTGGGGTAATAGCGTAAGGGTGAAATCGATTGCACGAGCACCATTTTCGTCCAAGACGAAAACGAGATATCGGGGAATCCCCCAGCCCCACTTATGGAAGGAGACACCTACTCAAAAATCCTCCCCCACTCGGCACTTCGCATTTCGTATAAGCGGTATGTTGAAAACATGCCACGCTACGCCCCCGATAGTAGTCGCACCGTGCGTTCGTCCGTTCGTCCTTCCGTCCGAAACATTCATGTCTCAGCCATCATTCTGAAAGTACTCCATGGATTTCCATGGAACTTCACACAATTATTCACCACAATGAGAAGGTGTGTCGAGTGTATAAATCAAGGCAGGGCTTTTATATGAAACAACTTACGACAATTTTGATCGTAAGTTAATTTCTTAATTTTTTTACTTTGATTTACAATTCACAATTATGAACGCGATTTCATTATACCCCCGCTTCCGTCGCGTTACGTCCCGTCGCGTTCCGTTTTATTATTTGATAACATGTTGCATATTTGCTTCTCATTTTTGGTATGAAGTGAAAATACAATATGGAAACCACTTAAGGTTACATTCCACTAATTGGACAGATTTCATAAGGTTACACTCCACTAATCTTTACACAAGATTCCACAAAGTTTTTAATAATTTGTCCTGTTATTTAACAGATAATGGTTGCGTATGTTCTTTTTCTTCTTTTATGACGTGGAAATAAGTAATAATAACCCCATAAAGTTTTACACTACTAATTTTAAGACCTCACAATGTTACACTCCACTAATTTACTTTGTGTCGCATCTCGTCACGTCCACTTGCATTATTTAACAAATAATGGTTGCATGGTTGCATATTTCCTTTTTCTTTTTTATGATATGAAAATATATATGATAATGAAATCTTCATACACACTATGCATTTTAATAACGCATACGGTTACACTCCACTACTTTACGACGCGTCCCGTCCTATCGCGTCCCGTTGCATTATTTAACAGATACTGGTTGCATGGTGGCATATTTGCGTTTCCTTTTAATACATCATGAAAACCACATAAGGTTACATTCCACTAATTGTACATACTTCATAAGGTTAAACTCCACTTATTTATATATGAGACTCCACATATGTATACCCCCGCCAAACTAGGTTTCGTGGGGGATATATAATGATCACTTTCGAGTTATTTAGCAGATAATGGTTGCATGGTTGCATATTTGCTTTTCTATTTTTTATATGATTTGAACATACTAAATGAAAACCATATACGGTTACACTCCACTAATTATATAATTATAAGACTTCATAAGGTTACACTCCACTAATGTTTACTTAAGACTCCACATATTTTAATTATTTGTCGAGTTATTTAACAGATAATCAGATAACTGTTGTATATTTTCTTTTCGTTTTTCTTATTTAATATGTGAGACTCCACATATTTTTTAATTATTTGTAATTGTGACTCTGCTCAGCACAAACTTCAGAGTATTTCCACGCATCCATATTAAGTAAATGATAGCTATTCTGACTGGACACCAATAAGGGAGTATTTATCACCTTCAAATATTTGCATTGTATTTGTTTTTTTAGTTGATTTATATGAAAATACATTATGTCCCCGTACCCTATATATCCGTACATATTAGGTCCCCGTACCCTATATTCCCATATCATATATATCTTGATATATTATGTCCTTGCAACATTTATATCTTATATTGTATTTCTCCCGTACCCCCGTATTTGTCCTTACATATTATGTCCACATACCCTATATCTCCTTACATATTATGTCCCCATAACCTCTATATTCGTACATTGTATGCCCCATACCTCTACATCCTTACATATTATGCTTACATATTATGCCCTCATACCCTATATATCCTAACATATTATTTCCCCATACCCTATATATCCTTACATATTATGTCCCAATTACCTCTATATTCTTACATTGTATGTCCCCATATCCTATATATCCTTACATATTATGTTCCCATAACCTCTATATTCTTAAAGTGTATGTCCCTGTACCCACTATAATGTAATATCCTGATATTAAGATGTCGATGTAACATTATTTATTGTTATTAGGGGATGCACCTTTTAACATATCACTTTGGATTTGTTTACGAATTTTAATTGTACTACATGCCGATAAATTCAAGCTCATGAAATGTTAAGTAAACAGTATCAATAATGCTCCATTCAGGATATGGTATGTTGTATTTGTGATTTTAATCGATGGTATGTTTATAACTGAGTGTAGTAAACTTTACCGTGACTAAGTTACGTCTGTTTCAGCAGTATATTTATTGGATATTTCATGCATCAGCTGGAGCTAGACCGGGTACCATGGGCCCAATCTAGTGGAACGCAAAAGTTATTTTAACACCATTATTTTTACATAGGGTTGTTAACAAATATCTACCCAAAAATATCCAGTCCTGACTATGCTGGCCATATAACACACACAATGTAGTATCAGTCATGCCCAGTGCAACACAAAAATGGGCCTTAGATGATTTGCTGACCTGCTCTTTTTCACAAAATATTTTCCAAACTGAAAGTAAACACCTTCTTTTTGAATTCTGAGGTCAAAATGACCAAAGTGCACTTCAAACTGTGCTTCACAAAAAGTAGTGCAGCATGTCCAGCTTACATTGTATGCCCCATACCTCTACATCCTTACATAGTATGCTTACATATTATGCCCTCATACCCTATATATCCTAACATATTATTTCCCCATACCCTATATATCCTTACATATTATGTCCCAATTACCTCTATATTCTTACATTGTATGTCCCCATATCCTATATATCCTTACATATTATGTTCCCATAACCTCTATATTCTTAAAGTGTATGTCCCTGTACCCACTATAATGTAATATCCTGGTATTAAGATGTCGATGTAACATTATTTATTGTTATTAGGGGATGCACCTTTTAACATATCACTTTGGATTTGTTTATGAATTTTAATTGTACTACATGCCGATAAATTCAAGCTCATGAAATGTTAAGTAAACAGTATCAATAATGCTCCATTCAGGATATGGTATGTTGTATTTGTGATTTTAATCGATGGTATGTTTATAACTGAGTGTAGTAAACTTTACCGTGACTAAGTTACGTCTGTTTCAGCAGTATATTTATTGGATATTTCATGCATCAGCTGGAGCTAGACCGGGTACCATGGGCCCAATCTGGTGGAACGCAAAAGTTATTATAACACCATTATTTTTACATAGGGTTGTTAATAAATATCTACCCAAAAATATCCAGTCCTGACTATGCTGGCCATATAACACACACAATGTAGTATCAGTCATGCCCAGTGCAACACAAAAATGGGCCTTAGATGATTTGCTGACCTGCTCTTTTTCACAAAATATTTTCCAAACTCAAAGTAAACACCTTCTTTTTGAATTCTGAGGTCAAAATGACCAAAGTGCACTTCAAACTGTGCTTCACAAAAAGTAGTGCAGCATGTCCAGCTTACCTTCAATTTTCATGCGGTTTTCGCTAGAAGCAAGTTAAATGTTTCAGAAATAAAGAAAAACATTTAATACATACCAGCCCTGTGTCTTTCACCACTCCTATGCTTCACAGTAACTTACTCAATAGTTTACCTGAGGGAACTTTTGCGTTCCACCAGATTGGGCCCATGGTACCCGGTCTAGCTCCATATGCGCGCAGTCATTTTGTGTGTTCTACACACTGTTTTTTTGTGTACTTGTGTGGGTATATAAGCTCCTCTCGCTTTGAAATCGAGGAGAGAGACGACTGTGACGCTTGATATAGATCTTACATATAGAGAATCATATATAAAGAAAAAGAACACATTTTAGGGGAAACATTTTATTTAAAGTAGATCTATTTAAATAAACGTGAAAAGTTAAGATAAAGGGGTTGTATATTTGAAATTAAAGTCCCTCTGCCTATTGTCATAAAGAGCATTGGAATATTCAAGCATCATTACTTTATAATCAAACCTGTTGATCAGTTATTCATATCAGATGTCATATAAATATATACAGAGAACATTGTTTTACTATTAAAACTTTAGAGGTAAATAAAATATATAGTTGAACCGATCATTGTGTTTAATGTGTTTCCCCGATCAATGAGTAAATTATTAAAACACATGTTGGAGTCAATATGAGTTTTGACTGATCTCTCTGAGATATATATATATACAAAGTAAACAAAAATAAACGGTCAGCTACCAAAACATAAAAGTACAAATATAAACAGTCAACTACCCAAGCGCGTAACATTTTATGGTGGCAGCGGTGGGATAGTTAAATAGTATGTCCCAATACCCTATATATACATATTACATCCCCATTCTCTCTATATCCTGTACACATTATGTCCCCATACCCTCTATATCCTTACATATTATGTCCCCATACCCTAAATATCCTTACATAGTATGTCCCCATGCTCTCTATATCATTTACATAGTATGTCCCCATACCCTATATTATATCCTTACACATTATGTCCCCATACCCTATATACCCTCTATAGCCTTACATATTATGTCCCCATACCCTATATAGCCTTGCATAGTATGTCCTCATACACTCTATACCATTACATATTATGTCACCTTACCTTCTATATCCTTACATAATATGTCCCCATACCCTATATATCATTATATATTATGTCACCTTACCCTCTATATCTTTACATAATATGTCCCCATACCCTTTATATCATTACATATTATGTTCCCGTACCCTATATTATATCCTTACATATTATATCCCATACCCTCTATATCCTTGCATAATATATCACCATACCCTCTATACAGGAGCGTAACATTTGAGAATGGTGGAATGGTGGGGAAGGCATACCGTATGCAACATTTAAAATCTAATAGCATTATTTCATTCCTACAATAACTATATATAACGATCCGTACATCTGTAACAACGTGTGTCGGCAAAACAGTTTATATATAAATATGTCCATTTTATTTTGTTTATATCAAGACTAATAAATGTTTGTTTGGCATTTTACATATCCAGACCATACATTATTGGAAAGTCATGTGTTCGTTTTAAAGACCTGTGCCCCCTAAGAACAATATTGATCGTAACTCAAACTCTTAACTAGTATATGTAAGAGATTATGCAAGTTCGGTAACATCAGAAGACATTGTAGTAAGCTGCGACTGAATGGAGATGGACAGACATAAACACATACAGACGTTCTTATGGGTGGATGTTCGAATGAATGGATGGATAGACATTTATGCATGTTTCTTATTTAACACATAAATTGTTTTACTTTTTTTTCAAAATGTATATGAACATCATATCGCAACGGGTACACAATGTGCGTATTTCAGTCATAGTGAATTTTAAAGCATTGCAGTAAAATCGTTTATAGACAGGACATAAACCGCTTGATCTGCACATTCAATGTAACATAGCTACGCCCCTGCCATATACCCTATACTTATATTATTTACACATACCCTCTATATCCTTACATGTTATGTCCTCGCAACATATATATCATTACACAGTATGTCTCCTTAACCTTTATATCTGTTCATATTATGTCCCCATACCCTCCATGTAATATAGAAGGTATGGGGACATACTATATCAGGATATATAGGGTATGTGGATATTATACATACATACTTATTATATCCCCATACCCTCCATGTAATATAGAGGGTATGGGGACATACTATATAAGGATATATAGGGTATGTGGATATTATACATACATACTTATTATATCCCCATACCCTCCATGTAATATGGAGGGTATGGGGACATACTATATCACGATATATAGGGTATGAGGATATTATACATACATACTTTTTATATCCCCATACCCTCCATGTAATATAGAGGGTATGGGGACATACTATATCAGGATATATAGGGTATGTGGATATTATACATACATACTTATTATATCCCCATACCCTCCATGTAATATAGAAGGTATGGGGACATACTATATCAGGATATATAGGGTATGTGGATATTATACATACATACTTATCATATCCCCATACCCTTTACATCCTATTATGCCCATTACCATCTTTACATACATACTATTATGAGTATTCCACGATACCCTCATGTACGTACATGTTGTTTTATTTTATTCGATAGAGGTGAACAAGAATGTCGTACATGATATATAAGCCCGTAGAAGTTTTACATTTATATGCAAACGTAAGAATAATAAGGTCGTATCTACCAGTTAAAACCCAGCATTTATAAATATTAAGTTCGTACCTACCAGTTAAGACCCAACTTTTTTTATAAATATTAAGATCGTATCTACCAGTTAAGACACAACGTTTCATAAATATTAAGGTCGTTTCTACCAGTTAAGACCCAACTTTTCATAAATATTAAGGTCGTATGTACCAGGTCGAATGTACCAGTCAAGACCCAACTTTTTATAAATATTAAGATCGTATCTACCAGTTAAGATCCAACTTTTTATAAATATTAAGGTAAGTTCGTATCTATCAGTTAAGACCCAACTTTTTACATATAAATATTAAGTTCGTATCTACCAGTTAAGACCCAACTTTTTATAAATATTAGGGTCGTATCTACCAGTTAAGACCCAACTTTTTATAAATATTAAGGTCGTATGTACCAGGTCGTATGTACCAGTAAAGACCCAACATGTTTAATAAATATTATAGTCGTATGTACCAGTTAAGACCCAACTTTTATAAATATTGGTATCTACCAGTTAAGACCCAACTTTTTATAAATATTAAGGTCGTATCTACCAGTTAAGATCCAACACCAGTTAGGATCAATATTTTTTTATAAATATTGGTATCTACCAGTTAAGACCCAACTTTTTATAAATATTGGTATCTACCAGCTAAGACCCAATTTTTATAAATATTAAGGTAGTATCTACCAGTTAAGACCCAACTTTTTATATATATTAAGGTAAGTTCGTATCTACCAGTTAAGACCCAACTTTTTATAAATATTAAGTTCGTATCTACCAGTCATGACCCAACATTTTATAAATATTAAGGTCGTATCTACCAGTTAAGAAATTAATGTCGTATCTACCAGTTAAGACCGAACTTTTTATAAATATTAAGGTCGTATGTACCAGTTAAGACCAAACTTTTTATAAATATTCGTATCTACCAGTTAAGACCTAACTTTTTATAAATATTAAGGTCGTATCTACCAGTAAAGACCCAACTTTTTATAAATATTAAGGTCGTATCTACCAGTTAAGACCCAACTTTTTATAAATATTAAGTTCGTATCTACCAGTTAAGACCCAACTTTTTATAAACATTAAGTTCGTATCTACCAGTTAAGACCCAACATTTTATAAATATTGAGGTAAGTTCGTATCTACCAGTTAAGACCCAACTTTTTATAAATATTAAGTTCGTATCTACCAGTCAAGACCCAACTTTTTATAAATAATAAGGTCCTATCTACCAGTTAAAACATTAAAGTCGTATATCTACCAGTTAAGACCCAACTTTCTATAAATATTAAGGTCGACTGTACCAGGTCGTATATACCAGTTAAGACCCAACTTTTTATAAATATTAAGTTCGTATCTACCAGTCAGGACCCAACATTTTATAAATATTAAGGTCGTATCTACCAGTTAAGAAATTAATGTCGTATCTACCAGTTAAGACCTAACTTTTTATAAATATTAAGGTCGTATCTACCAGTAAAGACCCAACTTTTTATAAATATTAAGGTCGTATCTACCAGTTAAGACCCAACTTTTTATAAATATTAAGTTCGTATCTACCAGTTAAGACCCAACATTTTATAAATGTTGAGGTAAGTTCGTATCTACCAGTTAAGACTCAACTTTTTATAAATATTAAGTTCGTATCTACCAGTCAAGACCCACCTTTTTATAAATATTAAGGTCCTATCTACCAGTTAAAACATTAAAGTCGTATATCTACCAGTTAAGACCCAACTTTCTATAAATATTAAGGTCGACTGTACCAGGTCGTATATACCAGTTAAGACCCAACTTTTTATAAATATTAAGGTCGTATGTACCAGTTAAGACCCAACATTTTATAAATATTCGTATCTACCAGTTAAGACCCAACACTAGTTAAGACCAAACTTCTTATAAATATTAGGTTTGTATCTACCAGTTAAGATCCAACTTTTTATAAATATTAAGGTCATATCTACCAGTTAAGACCCAACTTTTTATAAATAATAAGGTCGTATCTACCATCTACAACATTGTATGATTATAGTCAGGTAGTTACGAACATTTTGCAAAAAAATAGCATACATGCTTTCCCTTACGAAAAAAAACACGAAAAAAAACAACAGATGCCTAAATCTCTGCTAAAGCCATCTGATATGACGACGGGACCAAACTGAAAGTTGCACACTTGTGTATTGTGAATTATTCTTTTGCTACGGTCATGTAAGGTCGTCAGTAACACTAAATACCTTGTAATTCTAGACCGTCGATATGGTTTTACTAAAATCAACCTCTAGTTGGTAGTTATAGTTATATAGAGTATGGTTTCATTGAGTTGGTTCATTTAAACACCGTGATGGGCGTAGCCCATCGAGGTGTTTAAATTAACCAACGAGTTGAAACCATACTCTATTTGTTTTGTAGCATGTCCATTTCAGCTCTATTTCAGTTATTCTAACTGTTATTCTCACTGTTATTCTCACAGTTATTCGACAGGTCTTATTTTCAATTAAACGATTTACATCTGTGTCTGAACAAAGAGAATTGTCTGTGACCATGCTACAACTATTACATACAGTGTAGTGATAACAATTACGTGATTATATAGCACTGCAAATCTGATATAATCCATAGCTTATATATAGTGGGATATTCGTGACATGTTTGTGACTGAAATGAGAATGGTTGTCAATGGTAACCCAATAAATCTAGTACATTATAGTTATTTTTGCAAAATTATGACTGCGCGTGCTCGGAACAAACTATTAATGAGCATTGTATCGAGGAGAAATAAAGGGAATTGCCCTAAATTATTTTGTTTTATTGGTATCTTTTTTCTGTGTCTGATCATTAATAGTTCTAGCACCAGCAACATACTGAGCTTTGTACCACAGAGAATAAATATATAGTCTTGATCATCTTCGACACTTAATTTTAAATACAAACGTTGGTCTGAAAAAAAGCAAACGTCGCAGATGATCTAGACTAACTAATATGCTTTTCATTGACTATTAATTAGTGTGGGGATGGTGAGAGTTAGGGAGGGTAGGGGTGTGGAATAACAAATTTTGATTTGGTGTTTAACCAACTCTCGGATTTTTCGGATGATGTGTGTATTGGTTATAAAATACATGTTGTGCACCTCAAATAATTTTTTGATAGGTCTTTTCCACTGTAAACTCCTTTTTGCTTGGACAGCAAAAGATTTAAAAATCTCAAATAACTTCAGTTAGCTTTAACACTTTCAGGTTGTCTTTATTTCGAATTATCTTACCCGTTAAAACTATTTTTTGATATATTCATTTGTGTGGACATTTTATTTCACCAGATTCAACAAATAAAGTATTTTAATTTACCACTAAACATGTAACATGTCTGTTTCACTGATATCTATGTGGGTTTACATTTCTGTTTGGCTCGTTTCCTAACCATCTGTGTGGTTTTACGTTTCTGTATGGTTTTGTTTCCTACCCATCTGTGTGGGTTGATATTTATCTATGGCTCGTTTCCTAGCCATCTGTGTGGATTTACGTTTCTGTATGGTTTTGTTTCCTACCCATCTGTGTGGGTTTACATTTATCTATGGCTCGTTTCCTAGCCATCTGTGTGGATTTACGTTTCTGTATGGTTTTGTTTCCTACCCATCTGTGTGGGTTTACATTTCTGTATGTCTCGTTTCCTAGCCATCTGTGTGGGTTTACATTTCTGTACGGCTCGTTTCCTAGCCATCTGTGTGGGTTTACATTTCTGTACGGCTCGTTTCCTAGCCATCTGTGTGGGTATACATTTCTGTATGGCTCGTTTCCTAGCCATTTTACATTTATGCATGGCTCGTCTTTCTCGTACCTTACAAAGCTGTAGACCTGTACGTCATCTGTTATATAGGTCCGGACTGTATGGTTGGTACATGTTTAGAAGAGCAACACACTTGCGATGTCGCTCGCAATTTGTTGCAGTTTTCAACACAAAAGACAATTTAATTAATTTATTTTGGCAATATATTAATATGCATTTTATTGGATAAATATCTTTATTTGACAGAACTTTGGCGTGTTTAATTGGAGAATATTTCAACCCAAATTATAATTTTCATCGCGTTTGTATTCTTATACTCATTTCATTTTTAGTTATAATACTTGTTAACCTGAGTCGGACAGTTGTTTTGACTGAACAATAGAAATAATTAAAAACTCGATATCTACCTAATGCATGTTTAAAAATGTACTCGCGTGTTATTTATTGACATTCACACTAGTGTTTGTTTAGTGCTGTGTGGCGGCCGTAAAAAGTAGGTCCGACTACAAATCAGTAGTGTTATTATTTACTGGCTCTTTGGTATCATCAAGCCCAATCTTTGTGGATTTAAAGTAGAATATCGCTTAAGCCGGTACTAGGAGGCGAGAGAGGTGTTGCACTTTATATATTACCTCTCATGAACAGACTCAGTAAGTAAGTAAGTAAATTTTATTATAGTGACACATGTATACGGAAATAACAAACATATAATACAAATGCACAGAGAAACACCCGGCCCAACGGACCTATAAGTCACCTTATAATTATAATTTACAAGTAGTCAACATGGTTAAACATAATACAAAATACTGTTTTGAGCTCACAATGTACAATTTACAATACAATTAAAGCTACAAAGGGTTCATTCATAAATATTATATATATATTGCGAAACATAGTGTCAGTTCAGTTCAATAACTGCACCACATGTTTACAGTTAGGAGTTATATAACACACTTCTTCCAAACAGATAAGCTTTAACAAGAAATTTTACAACTTTTCTTGTGTGGTTATGAATCAGGAAAATCAATCTATTAGAGTCTGTCATGTTTATACGGTTTTAAGTGGGTGTATGTGCGGATGAGTTTATATAAGCGTTCACATGTAATACTACTAAGAATGAGGCAAAACATGAAGTAGATAATGTGTAATAAAGTTCGCAAGATCTTCTTGCTATATAGTGAACACCTACTCTCCAATAGACGTTCATCCTTTTGTTAATTGAAATGAGGCATTCCAGGCTATTGTAATGTGTATATCAGTTTTGTATTGTTTTTTGTATGTCTTTAAATATCACTGTCTGTCATTAGTATACGTAGTATCATCTGTGTACCTCACTAGTAGATGCCTATTGGATTTGAAATGAACTATTCTTTTCTGAAAATAATAAATCTATTATATGTGCAATTTCAAAACAAAATGCAAATTTGAATATCCACTTACCTGTAGACTAATATATTTTAATAATGTTTGTGAAAATTCTTCTCGAAGACTTGCCTTTTGGTATATCATTTCATAAATGGTTCGTCTTTATTAAACTATAAAACTCGGTATAATAACTCTATGTTTCACTTCTAGCTCTTGAAATTGCTGTCTATATTTGTATGGTATTGTATTACTTTCCTGAGATAGTCATTATCGCGACTGAATTGTGCGGTCTGTATTTAAAATGAGGAAACATGATCTAAAACGAATATATAGTTTCTCCGGATTTGGACGGCTTAATTGTTTAGTCTTTATGTCAGCAATGATCTGAAGATGTGTAAACAGATCAACGTAAACTGATGCTCAATGGAACCTTTATTTTCTCCGAATTTGACGGCTTTATATTTTATCTAAAAATAACGAACTTAAAATGTGTAAACAGATCAAAGCAAATTGATGCAAACCGAATCTTTATTTTCTCCGAATCAAAGCAACACTGATGTAGAACATGAATCTGTTTGCCCCGGAGTTGAATGGCCTAATTGGATATCTTAAAATAAGCCACAGATGTGTAAACAGCTCAACCAAAATGAGTGTACAACGGAATCTTATTTCTCAGGATTTTGAATTGCCTAAATATTGCTTATCTTAAAATAACCATTTTAAATGTATAACAAGCATCAAATCATCTTACTATCTGTTGGATTAGACGGTTTTATTGTTTATCTTAAAAATCCCATCTTACAAAAATAACGTACAATAGTTATAGTAATGATTAAGGAGCCGATGTTACAACAGTGGTTTTGGCGGCATTATTTTCCGTTATTTCCTATGCACACTTACATAGACTTTGCCATGGATAAATGGCCTCAAAATATAGAAAAGTCCATAACCGGCCTTTGATTTGTTACGGTCATTTGTCTATGAAAACGTCCATTGATAATGTGGAAGAAAAATTGATCTAGGTTTTCGAAGTGATTGTAATCCAAATCGCACACAATCGAGTTATAACAAAGAAATGCCGACCGCACCACTACCACCACCCCCCTCCACCCCTTCACCTCAAACCGCAACAACAACCATACCCAATCACACCTCCCCAACCTCTCTCTCATCTCTCTCTTCTCTCTCTCTCTCTCTCTCTCTCTGTTCTAAACATTAGTTTGTGAGTATCCTTTACATTTACTGCTTCTCTAGAGGGGTGAGAATGAATTGGTTGTCATGTATTTATTACAGAGTCAATGGAGAGTACTTGAGGAAAATCATAACTTGTTATACGTTCTACTGGATACGTACTTTACCGTGCATACACATTGACTATTTGCTTCTTGTAAGATACAAACTCCACCATTGTTATACGTACTACTGGATACGTACTTTACCGTGCATACACATTGACTATTTGCTTCTTCTAAATACAAACTCCACCATTGTTATACGTACTACTGGATACGTACTTACCGTGCATACACATTGACTAGTTTGCTTCTTGTAAAATACAAACTCCACCATTGTTATACGTACTACGGATACGTACTTTACCGTGCATACACATTGACTATTTGCTTCTTCTAAATACAAACTCCACCATTGTTATACGTACTACTGAATACTACTGGATACGTACTTTACCGTGCATACACATTGACTATTTGCTTCTTGTAAATACAAACTCCACCATTGTTATACGTACTACTGGATACGTACTTTACCGTGCATACACATTGACTATTTGCTTCTTCTAAATACAAACTCCACCATTGTTATCACGTCTACTGGATACGTACTCTTACCGTGCATACACATTGACTATTTGCTTCTTCTAAATACAAACTCCACCATTGTATATACGTTCTACTGAATACGTACTTTACCGTGCATACACATTGACTATTTGCTTCTTGTAAATACAAACTCCACCATTGTTATTCCGTACTACTGGATACGTACTTTACCGTGCATACACATTGACTATTTGCTTCTTGTAAATACAAACTCCACCATTGTTATACGTACTACTGGATACTACTGGATACGTACTTTACCGTGCATACACATTGACTATTTGCTTCTTGTAAATACAAACTCCACCATTGTTATAGCGAACTACTGATACTGACTACGTGAACGTACAGTACTTTACCGTGCATACACATTGACTATTTGCTTCTTGTAAATACAAACTCCACCATTGTTATACGTACTACTGGATACGTACTTTACCGTGCATACACATTGACTATTTCGCTTCTTGTAAATACAAACTCCACCATTGTTATACGTACTACTGGTACGTACTGTTACCGTGCATACCATTGACTATTTGCTTCTTGTAAATACAAACTCCACCATTGTTTGCGTACTCCGAATACTACTGGATACGTACCTTACCGTGCATACACATTGACAATTTGCTTCTTGTAAATACAAACTCCACCATTGTTAGTACGTACTACTGGATACTACTGGATACGTACCTTACCGTGCATACACATAGACTATTTGCTTCTTGTAAATACAAACTCCACCATTGTTATACGTACTACTGGATACTACTGGATACGTACTTTACCGTGCATACACATTGACGTACTACTGGATACTACTGGATACGTACCTTACCGTGCATACACATTGACTATTTGCTTCTTGTAAATACAAACTCCACCATTGTTATACGTACTACTGGATACTACTGGATACGTACTTTACCGTGCATACACATTGACTATTTGCTTCTTCTAAATACAAACTCCACCATTGTTATACGTACTACTGAATACTACTGGATACGTACCTTACCGTGCATACACATTGACTATTTGCTTCTTCTAAATACAAACTCCACCATTGTTATACGTACTACTGGATACGTACTTTACCGTGCATACACATTGACTATTTGCTTCTTGTAAATACAAACTCCACCATTGTTATACGTACTACTGGATACGTACCTTACCGTGCATACACATTGACTATTTGCTTCTTGTAAATACAAACTCCACCATTGTTATACGTACTACTGGATACGTACCTTACCGTGCATACACATTGACTATTTGCTTCTTGTAAATACAAACTCCACCATTGTTATACGTACTACTGGATGCGTGCTTTACCGTGCATACACATTGACTATTTGCTTCTTCTAAATACAAACTCCACCATTGTTATACGTACTACTGAATACTACTGGATACGTACTTTACCGTGCATACACATTGACTATTTGCTTCTTCTAAATACAAACTCCACCATTGTTATACGTACTACTGGATACGTACTTTACCGTGCATACACATTGACTATTTGCTTCTTGTAAATACAAACTCCACCATTGTTATACGTACTACTGGATACGTACTTTACCGTGCATACACATTGACTATTTGCTTCTTCTAAATACAAACTCCACCATTGTTATACGTACTACTGAATACTACTGGATACGTACTTTACCGTGCATACACATTGACTATTTGCTTCTTGTAAATACAAACTCCACCAATGTTATACGTACTACTGGATACGTGCTTTACCGTGCATACACATTGACTATTTGCTTCTTCTAAATACAAACTCCACCATTGTTATACGTACTACTGGATACGTACTTTACCGTGCATACACATTGACTATTTGCTTCTTGTAAATACAAACTCCACCATTGTTATACGTACTACTGGATACGTACTTTACCGTGCATACACATTGACTATTTGCTTCTTCTAAATACAAACTCCACCATTGTTATACGTACTACTGAATACTACTGGATACGTACTTTACCGTGCATACACATTGACTATTTGCTTCTTCTAAATACAAACTCCACCATTGTTATACGTACTACTGGATACGTACTTTACCGTGCATACACATTGACTATTTGCTTCTTGTAAATACAAACTCCACCATTGTTATACGTACTACTGGATACGTACTTTACCGTGCATACACATTGACTATTTGCTTCTTCTAAATACAAACTCCACCATTGTTATACGTACTACTGGATACGTACTTTACCGTGCATACACATTGACTATTTGCTTCTTGTAAATACAAACTCCACCATTGTTATACGTACTACTGGATACTACTGGATACGTACTTTACCGTGCATACACATTGACTATTTGCTTCTTGTAAATACAAACTCCACCATTGTTATACGTACTACTGAATACTACTGGATACGTACCTTACCGTGCATACACATTGACTATTTGCTTCTTGTAAATACAAACTCCACCATTGTTATACGTACTACTGAATACTACTGGATATACCTTACCGTGCATACACATTGACTATTTGCTTCTTCTAAATACAAACTCCACCATTGTTATACGTACTACTGGATACGTACTTTACCGTGCATACACATTGACTATTTGCTTCTTCTAAATACAAACTCCACCATTGTTATACGTACTACTGGATACGTACTTTACCGTGCATACACATTGACTATTTGCTTCTTGTAAATACAAACTCCACCATTGTTATACGTACTACTGATACTACTGGATACGTACCTTACCGTGCATACACATTGACTATTTGCTTCTTCTAAATACAAACTCCACCATTGTTATACGTACTACTGGATACTACTGGATACGTACTTTACCGTGCATACACATTGACTATTTGCTTCTTCTAAATACAAACTCCACCATTGTTATACGTACTACTGAATACTACTGGATACGTACCTTACCGTGCATACACATTGACTATTTGCTTCTTGTAAATACAAACTCCACCATTGTTATACGTACTACTGAATACTACTGGATACGTACTTTACCGTGCATACACATTGACTATTTGCTTCTTCTAAATACAAACTCCACCATTGTTATACGTACTACTGAATACTACTGGATACGTACTTACCGTGCATACACATTGACTATTTGCTTCTTCTAAATACAAACTCCACCATTGTTATACGTACTACTGGATACGTACTTTACCGTGCATACACATTGACTATTTGCTTCTTCTAAATACAAACTCCACCATTGTTATACGTACTACTGATACTACTGGATACGTACTTTACCGTGCATACACATTGACTATTTGCTTCTTGTAAATACAAACTCCACCATTGTTATACGTACTACTGGATACGTACTTTACCGTGCATACACATTGACTATTTGCTTCTTCTAAATACAAACTCCACCATTGTTATACGTACTACTGAATACTACTGGATACGTACTTTACCGTGCATACACATTGACTATTTGCTTCTTCTAAATACAAACTCCACCATTGTTATACGTACTACTGGATACGTACTTTACCGTGCATACACATTGACTATTTGCTTCTTGTAAATACAAACTCCACCATTGTTATACGTACTACTGGATACGTACTTTACCGTGCATACACATTGACTATTTGCTTCTTCTAAATACAAACTCCACCATTGTTATACGTACTACTGGATACGTACTTTACCGTGCATACACATTGACTATTTGCTTCTTGTAAATACAAACTCCACCATTGTTATACGTACTACTGGATACTACTGGATACGTACTTTACCGTGCATACACATTGACTATTTGCTTCTTGTAAATACAAACTCCACCATTGTTACGTACTACTGAATACTACTGGATACGTACCTTACCGTGCATACACATTGACTATTTGCTTCTTGTAAATACAAACTCCACCATTGTTATACGTACTACTGAATACTACTGGATACGTACCTTACCGTGCATACACATTGACTATTTGCTTCTTCTAAATACAAACTCCACCATTGTTATACGTACTACTGGATACGTACTTTACCGTGCATACACATTGACTATTTGCTTCTTCTAAATACAAACTCCACCATTGTTATACGTACTACTGATACTACTGGATACGTACTTTACCGTGCATACACATTGACTATTTGCTTCTTCTAAATACAAACTCCACCATTGTTATACGTACTACTACTGGATACGTACTTTACCGTGCATACACATTGACTATTTGCTTCTTGTAAATACAAACTCCACCATTGTTATACGTACTACTGATACTACTGGATACGTACTTTACCGTGCATACACATTGACTATTTGCTTCTGTAAATACAAACTCCACCATTGTTATACGTACTACTGAATACTACTGGATACGTACCTTACCGTGCATACACATTGACTATTTGCTTCTTGTAAATACAAACTCCACCATTGTTATACGTACTACTGATACTACTGGATACGTACCTTACCGTGCATACACATTGACTATTTGCTTCTTCTAAATACAAACTCCACCATTGTTATACGTACTACTGGATACGTACTTTACCGTGCATACACATTGACTATTTGCTTCTTCTAAATACAAACTCCACCATTGTTATACGTACTACTGGATACGTACTTTACCGTGCATACACATTGACTATTTGCTTCTTGTAAATACAAACTCCACCATTGTTATACGTACTACTGGATACTACTGGATACGTACCTTACCGTGCATACACATTGACTATTTGCTTCTTCTAAATACAAACTCCACCATTGTTATACGTACTACTGATACTACTGGATACGTACTTTACCGTGCATACACATTGACTATTTGCTTCTTCTAAATACAAACTCCACCATTGTTATACGTACTACTGAATACTACTGGATACGTACCTTACCGTGCATACACATTGACTATTTGCTTCTTGTAAATACAAACTCCACCATTGTTATACGTACTGATACTACTGGATACGTACTTTACCGTGCATACACATTGACTATTTGCTTCTTGTAAATACAAACTCCACCATTGTTATACGTACTACTGATACTACTGGATACGTACTTTACCGTGCATACACATTGACTATTTGCTTCTTCTAAATACAAACTCCACCATTGTTATACGTACTACTGATACTACTGGATACGTACCTTACCGTGCATACACATTGACTATTTGCTTCTTCTAAATACAAACTCCACCATTGTTATACGTACTACTGGATACGTACTTTACCGTGCATACACATTGACTATTTGCTTCTTCTAAATACAAACTCCACCATTGTTATACGTACTACTGATACTACTGGATACGTACTTTACCGTGCATACACATTGACTATTTGCTTCTTGTAAATACAAACTCCACCATTGTTATACGTACTACTGGATACGTACTTTACCGTGCATACACATTGACTATTTGCTTCTTCTAAATACAAACTCCACCATTGTTATACGTACTACTGATACTACTGGATACGTACTTTACCGTGCATACACATTGACTATTTGCTTCTTCTAAATACAAACTCCACCATTGTTATACGTACTACTGGATACGTACTTTACCGTGCATACACATTGACTATTTGCTTCTTGTAAATACAAACTCCACCATTGTTATACGTACTACTACTGGATACGTACTTTACCGTGCATACACATTGACTATTTGCTTCTTCTAAATACAAACTCCACCATTGTTATACGTACTACTGGATACGTACTTTACCGTGCATACACATTGACTATTTGCTTCTTGTAAATACAAACTCCACCATTGTTATACGTACTACTGGATACTACTGGATACGTACTTTACCGTGCATACACATTGACTATTTGCTTCTTGTAAATACAAACTCCACCATTGTTATACGTACTACTGAATACTACTGGATACG
>JAWPHD010019790.1:0-34251 GCA_037043455.1 Cyrtodaria siliqua | reverse complement strand
ATGCGTAAGAACTGAATATATATGCGTAAGAAACGGAATATATATGTGTAAGTACGGAATATATATGTGGAAGAATGGAATATATATGTGTAAGAACGGAATATATGTGTAAGAATATATATGTGTAAGAACGGAATATATATGTGTAAGAACGGAATATGTACGTGTAAGAACGGATTATATATGTGTAAGAACTGAACATATATTTGTAAGAAATGAATATATATGCGTAAGAGCTGAATATATATGCGTAAGAACTTAATATATATGCAGAACTGAATAAATATATGTAAGAACTGAATATATATGTGTAAGAACTGAATATATATGCGTAAGAACTGAATATATATGCGTAAGAACGGAATATATATGCGTAAGAACGGAATATATATGTGTAAGAATGGAATATGTACGTGTAAGAACGAATATATATGTGTAAGAACGGAATATATATGTATAAGAACGGAATATATATGTGTAAGAACTGAATATATATGTGTAAGAAGTGAATATATATGTGTAAGAACTGAATATATATGTAAGAACGGAATATATATGTGTAAGAATGGAATATGTGTAAGAACGGAATAAATATGTGTAAGAATGGAATATATATGTGTAAGAACGAAATATATATGTGTAAGAACTGAATATATATGTGTAAGAACCGAATATATATGTGTAAGAACTGAATATATATGCGTAAGAACTGAATATATATGCGGAAGAACGGAATATATATGTGTAAGAACGGAATATATATGTGTAAGAACGGAATCTGTACGTGTAAGAACGGAATATATACATGTGTAAGAACGGAATATATATGTGTATATATGTGTAAGAACTGAATATATATGTGTAAAAACTGAATATATATGTGTAAGAATGAATATACATGTGTAAGAACTGAATATTATGTGTAATAACGGAATATATATGTGTAAGAACGGAATATATATGTGTAAGAACGGAATATGTATGTGTAAGAACGGAATATATATGTGTAAGACTGAACATATATGTGTAAGAAATGAATATATATGCGTAATAACTGAATATATATGCGTAGAACTGATATATATGCGTAGACTGAATATATATCTGTAAGAACTGAATATATATGTGTAAGAACTGAATATATATGCTTAAGAACTGAATATATGCGTAAGAACGAAATATATATGTGTAAGAACGGAATATATATGTGTAAGAACGGAATATATATGTCTAAGAAGTGAATATATATGTGTAAGAACTGAATATATATGTGTAAGTACGGAATATATATGTGTAAGAACGGAATATATATGTGTAAGAACGGAATATATATGTGTAAGAACGAAATATATATGTGTAAGAACTGAATATATATGTGTAAGAACAGAATATATATGTGTAAGAACTAAATATATATGCGTAAGATCTGAATATATTTGCGTTGAACTGAATATTTATGCGTAATAACTGAATATATATGCATAAAATCTGAATATATATGCGTAAGAACTGAATATATATGCGTAAGAACGAATATATATGAGTAAGAACAGAATATATATGTGTAAGAACGGAATATATATGTGGAAGAATGGAATATATATGTGTAAGAACGGAATATATGTGTAAGAATATATATTGTAAGAACGGAATATATATGTGTAAGAACGGAATATGTACGTGTAAGAACGGATTATATATGTGTAAGAACTGAACATATATGTGTAAGAAATGAATATATATGCGTAAGAGCTGAATATATATGCGTAAGAACTTATATATATGCGTAAGAACTTAATAAAAATATGTAAGAACTG
This sequence comes from Cyrtodaria siliqua, assembly GCA_037043455.1. NCBI lineage: Eukaryota > Metazoa > Mollusca > Bivalvia > Adapedonta > Hiatellidae > Cyrtodaria > Cyrtodaria siliqua. Next base: position 32,434 of record JAWPHD010019790.1, on the reverse strand, counting down.
AATATATATGTGTAAGAACTGAATATATATGCGTAAGAACTGAATATATATGCGTAAGAACGGAATATATATGCGTAAGAACGGAATATATATGTGTAAGAATGAAATATGTACGTGTAAGAACTGAATATATATGTAAGAACGGAATATATATGTGTAAGAATGGAATATGTGTAAGAACGGAATAAATATGTGTAAGAATGGAATATATATGTGTAAGAACGAAATATATATGTGTAAGAACTGAATATATATGTGTAAGAACTGATTATATATGTGTAAGAACTGAATATATATGCGTAATAACTGAATATATATGCGGAAGAACGAATATATATGTGTAAGAACGGAATATATATGTGTAAGAACGGAATCTGTACGTGTAATAACGGAATATATATATGTGTAAGAACGGAATATATATGTGTATATATGTGTAAGACCTGAATATATATGTGTAAGAACTGAATATATATGTGTAAGAACTGAATATATATGTGTAAGAACGGAATATATATGTGTAAGAACGGAATATATATGTGTAAGAACGGAATATGTACGTGTAAGAACGGAATATATATGTGTAAGAACTGAACATATATGTGTAAGAAATGAATATATATGCGTAAGAACTGAATATATATGCGTAAGAACTGAATATATATGCGTAAGAACTGAATATATATGCGTAAGAACTGAATATATATCTGTAAGAACTGAATATATATGTGTAAGAACTGAATATATATGCGTAAGAACTGAATATATATGCGTAAGAACGAAATATATATGTGTAAGAACGGAATATATATTTGTAAGAACGGAATATATATGCGTAATAACTGAATATATATGCGTAAGAACGGAATATATATGTGTAAGAACGGAATATATATGTGGAAGAATGGAATATATATGTGTAAGAACGGAATATATGTGTAAGAATATATATGTGTAAGAACGGAATATATATGTGTAAGAATGGAATATGTACATGTAAGAACGGATCATATATGTGTAAGAACTGAACATATATGTGTAAGAAATAAATATATTTGCGTAAGAGCTGAATATATATGCGTAAGAACTAAATATATATGCGTAAAAACTGAATAAATATATGTAAGAACTGAATATATATGTGTAAGAACTGAATATATATGCGTAAGAACTGAATATATATGCGTAAGAACGGAATATATATGCGTAAGAACGGAATATATATGTGTAAGAATGGAATATGTATGTGTAAGAACGGAATATATATGTGTAAGAACGGAATATATATGTATAAGAACGGAATATATATGTGTAAGAACTGAATATATATGTGTAAGAAGTGAATATATATGTGTAAGAACTGAATATGTATGTAAGAACGGAATATATATGTGTAAGAATGGAATATGTGTAAGAACGGAATACATATGTGTAAGAATGGAATATATATGTGTAGAACGAAATATATATGTGTAAGAACTAAATTTATGTGTAAGAACTGAATATATATGTGTAAGAACTGAAATATATATGCGGAAGAACGGAATATATATGTGTAAGAACGGAATATATATGTGTAAGAACGGAATCTGTACGTGTAAGAACGGAATATATATATGTGTAAGAACGGAATATATATGTGTATATATGTGTAAGAAGTGAATATATATGTGTAAGAACTGAATATAATATGTGTAAGAAGTGAATATATATGTGTAAGAACTGAATATATATGTGTAGAACGGAATATATATGTGTAAGAACGGAATATATATATGTGTAAGAACGGAATATGTACGTGTAAGAACGGAATATATATGTGTAAGAACTGAACATATATGTGTAAGAAATGAATATATATGCGTAAGAACTGAATATATATGCGTAAGAACTGAAAATATATGCGTAAGAACTGAATATATATCTGTAAGAACTGAATATATATGTGTAAGAACTGAATATATATGCGTAAGAACCGAATATCATATGCGTAAGAACTGAATATATATCTGTAAGAACTGAATATATATGTGTAAGAACTGAATACTTATGCGTAAGAATGGAATATATATTTGTAAGAACGGAATATATATGTATAAGAACGGAATATATATGTGTAAGAACTGAATATATATGTGTAAGAAGTGAATATATATGTGTAATAACGGAATATATATGTAAGAACGGAATATATATGTGTAAGAACGGAATATATATGTGTAAGAACTGAATATATATGTGTAAGAACTGAATATATATGCGTAAGAACTGAATATATATGCGTAAGAACAGAATATATATCTGTAAGAACTGAATATATATGTGTAAGAACTGAATATATATGCGTAGGAACTGAATATATATGAGTAAGAACGGAATATATATGTGTCAAGAACGAAATATATATGTGTAAGAACGGAATATGTACGTGTAAGAACGGATTATATATTTGTAAGAACGGAATATATATGTGTAAGAACGGAACATATATGTGTCAGAACGGAATAAATATGTGTAAGAACGGATTATATATGCGTAAGAACTGAATATATATGCGTAAGAACGGAATATATATGTGTAAGTACGGAATATATATGTGGAAGAATGGAATATATATGTGTAAGAACGGAATATATGTGTAAGAATATATATGTGTAAGAACGGAATATTATGTGTAAGAACGGAATATGTACGTGTAAGAACGGATTATATATGTGTAAGAACTGAACATATATGCGTAAGAACTGAATATATATGCGTAAGAACTGAATAAATATATGTAAGAACTGAATATATATGTGTAAGAACTGAATATATATGCGTAAGAACTGAATATATATGCGTAAGAACGGAATATATATGCGTAAGAACGGAATATATATGTGTAAGAATGGAATATGTACGTGTAAGAACGGAATATATATGTGTAAGAACGGAATATATATGTATAAGAACGGAATATATATGTGTAAGAACTGAATATATATGTGTAAGAAGTGAATATATATGTGTAAGAACTGAATATATATGTAAGAACGGAATATATATGTGTAAGAATGGAATATGTGTAAGAACGGAATAAATATGTGTAAGAATGGAATATATATGTGTAAGAACGAAATATATATGTGTAAGAACTGAATATATATGTGTAAGAACCGAATATATATGTGTAAGAACTGAATATATATGCTTAAGAACTGAATATATATGCGGAAGAACGGAATATATATGTGTAAGAACGGAATATATATGTGTAAGAACGGAATCTGTACGTGTAAGAACGGAATATATACATGTGTAAGAACGGAATATATATGTGTATATATGTGTAAGAACTGAATATATATGTGTAAAAACTGAATATATATGTGTAAGAAATGAATATATATGTGTAAGAACTGAATATATATGTGTAATAACGGAATATATATGTGTAAGAACGGAATATATATGTGTAAGAACGGAATATGTACGTGTAAGAACGGAATATATATGTGTAAGAACTGAACATATATGTGTAAGAAATGAATATATATGCGTAATAACTGAATATATATGCGTAAGAACTGAATATATATGCGTAAGAACTGAATATGTATCTGTAAGAACTGAATATATATGTGTAAGAACTGAATATATATGCTTAAGAACTGAATATATATGCGTAAGAACGAAATATATATGTGTAAGAACGGAATATATATGTGTAAGAACGGAATATATATGTCTAAGAAGTGAATATATATGTGTAAGAACTGAATATATATGTGTAAGTACGAATATATATGTGTAAGAACGGAATATATATGTGTAAGAACGGAATATATATGTGTAAGAACGAAATATATATGTGTAAGAACTGAATATATATGTGTAAGAACAGAATATATATGTGTAAGAACTAAATATATATGCGTAAGAACTGAATATATTTGCGTAAGAACTGAATATATATGCGTAAGAACTGAATATATATGCATAAGAACTGAATATATATGCGTAAGAACTGAATATATATGCGTAAGAACGGAATATATATGAGTAAAAACTGAATATATATGCGTAAGAATGGAATATATATGTGTAAGAACGGAGTATATATGTGTAAGAACTGAATATATATGTGTAAGAACGGAATATATGTGTAAGAATATATATGCGTAAGAACGGAATATATATGTGTAAGAACGGAATATATATGCGTAAGAACTGAATATATATGTGTAAGAACTGAATATCTATGTGTAAGAACGGAATATATATGTGTAAGAACGGAATATATATGCGTAAGAACTGAATATATATGTGTAAGAACGGAATATATATGTGTAAGAACGGAATATATATATGTAACAACGGAATATATACGTGTAAGAACGGAATATATATGTGTAAGAACGGAATATATATGTATAAGAACTGAATATATATGTGTAAGAACGGAATATATATGTGTAAGAACGGAATATATACGTGTAAGAACGGAATATATATGTGTAAGAACGGAATATATATGTGTAAGAACTGAATATATATGTGTAAGAACTGAATATATATTTGTAAGAACTGAATATATATGTGTAAGAACTGAATATATATGCGTAAGAACTGAATATATATGCATAAGAACTGACTATATATGCGTAAGAACTGAATATATATGCGTAAGAACGGAATATATATGCGTAAGAACGGAATATATATGTGTAAGAACGGAATATATATGTGTAAGAACTGACTATATATGTGTAAGAACGGAATATATGTGTAAGAATATATATGCGTAAGAACGGAATATATATGTGTAAGAACGGAATATATATGCGTAAGAACTGAATATATATGTGTAAGAACTGAATATCTATGTGTAAGAACGGAATATATATGTGTAAGAACGTAATATATATGCGTAAGAACTGAATATATATGTGTAAGAACGGAATATATATGTGTAAGAACGGAATATATATGTGTAAGAACGGAATATATACGTGTAAGAACGGAATATATATGTGTAAGAACGGAATATATATGTATAAGAACTGAATATATATGTGTAAGAACGGAATATATATGTGTAAGAACGGAATATATACGTGTAAGAACGGAATATATATGTTTAAGAACGGAATATATATGTGTAAGAACGGAATATATATGTGTAAGAACTGAATATATATGTGTAAGAACTGAATATATATTTGTAAGAACTGAATATATATGTGTAAGAACTGAATATATATGCGTAAGAACTGAATATATATGCGTAAGAACGGAATATATATGCGTAAGAAAGGAATATATATGTGTAAGAACGGAATATATATGTGTAAGAACTGAATATATATGTGTAAGAACGGAATATATGTGTATGAATATATATGCGTAAGAACGGAATATATATGTGTAACAACGGAATATATATGCGTAAGAACTGAATATATATGTGTAAGAACTGAATATCTATGTGTAAGAACGGAATATATATGTGTAAGAACGGAATATATATGCGTAAGAACTGAATATATATGTGTAAGAACGGAATATATATGTGTAAGAACGGAATATATATGTGTAAGAACGGAATATATACGTGTAAGAACGGAATATATATGTGTAAGAACGGAATATATATGTGTAAGAACGGAATATATGTGTAAGAATATATATGCGTAAGAACGGAATATATATGTGTAAGAACGGAATATATATGCGTAAGAACTGAATATATATGTGTAAGAACTGAATATCTATGTGTAAGAACGGAATATATATGTGTAAGAATGGAATATATATGCGTAAGAACTGAATATATATGTGTAAGAACGGAATATATATGTGTAAGAACAGAATATATATATGTAACAACGGAATATATACGTGTAAGAACGGAATATATATGTGTAAGAACGGAATATATATGTATAAGAACTGAATATATATGTGTAAGAACGGAATATATATGTGTAAGAACGGAATATATACGTGTAAGAACGGAATATATATGTTTAAGAACGGAATATATATGTGTAGGAACGGAATATATATGTGTAAGAACTGAATATATATGTGTAAGAACTGAATATATATGTGTAAGAACTGAATATATATGTGTAAGAACTGAATATATATGCGTAAGAACTGAATATATATGCGTAAGTACGGAATATATATGCGTAAGAAAGGAATATATATGTGTAAGAACGGAATATATATGTGTAAGAACTGACTGTATATGTGTAAGAACGGAATATATATGTGTAAGAACGGAATATATATGCGTAAGAAAGGAATATATATGTGTAAGAATGGAATTTATATGTGTAAAAACGGAATATATATGTGTAAGAACTGAATATATATGTGTAAGAACTGAATATATATGTGTAAGAAATGAATATATATTTGTAAGAACTGAATATATATGTAAGAACTGATATTATATTTGTAAGAACTGAATATATATGTAAGAACTGAATATATATGTGTAAGAACTGAATATATAGGCGTAAGAACGGAATATATATGTGTAAGAACGGAATAAATATGTGTAAGAACGGAATATGTACGTGTAAGAACGGAATATATATGTGTAAGAACGGAATATATATGTGTATATATGTGTAGGAACGGAATATATATGTGTAAGAACTGATTATATATGTGTAACAAGTGAATATATATGTGTAAGAACTGAATATATATGTGTAAGAACGGAATATATATGTGTAAGAACGGAATATGTACATGTAAGAACGGAATATATATGTGTAAAAACTGAATATATATGTGTAAGAAGGGAATATATATGTGTAAGAACTGAATATATATTTGTAAGAACGGAATATATGTGTAAGAACGGAATATATATGTGTAAGAACGGAATCTGTACGTGTAAGAACGGAATATATATGTGTAAGAACGGAATATATATGTGTATATATGTGTAAGAACGGAATATATATGTGTAAGGACTGAATATATATGTGTAAGAAGAGAATATATATGTGTAAGAACTGAATATATATATGTGTAAGAACGGAATATATATGTGTAAGAACGGAATATATATGTGTAGGAAAGGAATATGTACGTGTAAGAACGGAATATATATGTGTAAGAACTGAACATATATGTGTAAGAAATGAATATATATGCGTAAGAACTGAATATATATGCGTAAGAACTGAATATATATGCGTAAGAACTGAATATATATCTGTAAGAACTGAATATATATTTGTAAGAACTGAATATATATGCGTAAGAACTGAATATATATGCGTAAGAACGAAATATATATGTGTAAGAACGAAATATATATGTGTAAGAACGGAATATATATGTCTAAGAAGTGAATATATATGTGTAAGAACTGAATATATATGTGTAAGTACGGAATATGTATGTGTAAGAACGGAATATATATGTGTAAGAACGGAATATATATGTGTAAGAACGGAATATATACGTGTAAGAACGGAATATATATGTTTAAGAACGGAATATATATGTGTAAGAACGGAATATATATGTGTAAGAACTATTATATATGTGTAAGAACTGAATATATATTTGTAAGAACTGAATATATATGTGTAAGAACTGAATATATATGCGTAAGAACTGAATATATATGCCTAAGAAAGGAATATATATGTGTAAGAACGGAATATATATGTGTAAGAACTGAATATATATGTGTAAGAACGGAATATATGTGTATGAATATATATGCGTAAGAACGGAATATATATGTGTAACAACGGAATATATATGCGTAATAACTGAATATATATGCGTAAGAACTGAATATCTATGTGTAAGAACGGAATATATATGCGTAAGAACTGAATATATATGTGTAAGAACGGAATATATATGTGTAAGAACGGAATATATATGTGTAAGAACGAAATATATACGTGTAAGAACGGAATATATATGTGTAAGAACGGAATATATATGTGTAAGAACGGAATATATATGTATAAGAACTGAATATATATGTGTAAGAACGGAATATATATGTGTAAGAACGGAATATATACGTGTTAGAACGGAATATATATGTTTAAGAACGGAATATATATGTGTAAGAACGGAATATATATGTGTAAGAACTGAATATATATGTGTAAGAACTGAATATATATGTGTAAGAACTGAATATATATGTGTAAAAACTGAATATATATGCGTAAGAACTGAATATATATGCGTAAGAACGGAATATATATGCGTAAGAAAGGAATATATATGTGTAAGAACGGAATATATATGTGTAAGAACTGACTGTATATGTGTAAGAACGGAATATATATGTGTAAGAACGGAATATATATGCGTAAGAAAGGAATATATATGTGTAAGAACGGAATTTATATGTGTAAAAACGGAATATATATGTGTAAGAACTGAATATATATGTGTAAGAACTGAATATATATGTGTAAGAAATGAATATATATTTGTAAGAACTGAATATATATGTAAGAACTGAATATATATTTGTAAGAACTGAATATATATGTAAGAACTGAATATATATGTGTAAGAACTGAATATATAGGCGTAAGAACGGAATATATATGTGTAAGAACGGAATAAATATGTGTAAGAACGGAATATGTACGTGTAAGAACGGAATATATATGTGTAAGAACGGAATATATATGTGTATATATGTGTAGGAACGGAATATATATGTGTAAGAACTAATTATATATGTGTAACAAGTGAATATATATGTGTAAGAACTGAATATATATGTGTAAGAACGGAATATATATGTGTAAGAACGGAATATGTACATGTAAGAACGGAATATATATGTGTAAGAACGGAATATATATGTGTAAGAACGGAATCTGTACGTGTAAGAACGGAATATATATGTGTAAGAACGGAATATATATGTGTATATATGTGTAAGAACGGAATATATATGTGTAAGGACTGAATATATATGTGTAAGAAGAGAATATATATGTGTAAGAACTGAATATATATGTGTAAGAACGGAATATATATGTGTAAGAACGGAATATATATGTGTAGGAAAGGAATATGTACGTGTAAGAACGGAATATATATGTGTAAGAACTGAACATATATGTGTAAGAAATGAATATATATGCGTAAGAACTGAATATATATGCGTAAGAACTGAATATATATGCGTAAGAACTGAATCTATATCTGTAAGAACTGAATATATATTTGTAAGAACTGAATATATATGCGTAAGAACTGAATATATATGCGTAAGAACGAAATATATATGTGTAAGAACGAAATATATATGTGTAAGAACGGAATATATATGTCTAAGAAGTGAATATATATGTGTAAGAACTGAATATATATGTGTAAGTACGGAATATGTATGTGTAAGAACGGAATATATATGTGTAAGAACTGAATATGTATGTGTAAGAACGGAATATATATGTGTAAGAACTGAATATATATGTGTAAGAACTGAATATATATGTGTAAGAACTGAATATATATGTGTAAGAACTGAATATATATGCGTAAGAACTGAATATATATGCGTAAGAACTGAATATATATGCGTAAGAACTGAATATATATGCATAAGAACTGAATATATATGCGTAAGAACGGAATATATATGCGTAAGAACGGAATATATATGAGTAAGAACTGAATATATATGCGTAAGAACGGAATATATATGTGTAAGAACGGAATATATATGTGTAAGAACTGAATATATATGTGTAAGAACGGAATATATGTGTAAGAATATATATGCGTAAGAACGGAATATATATGTGTAAGAACGCAAAATATATGCGTAAGAACGGAATATATATGCGTAAGAACGGAATATATGTGTAAGAATGGAATATATATGTGTAAGAACGGAATATATATGTGTAAGAACGGAATATATATGTGTAAGAACGGAATATATACGTGTAAGAACGGAATATATATGTGTAAGAACGGAATATATACGTGTAAGAACGGAATATATTTGTGTAAGAACTGAATATATATGTGTAAGAACTGAATATATATGTGTAAGAACTGAATATATATTTGTAAGAACTGAATATATATGTGTAAGAACTGAATATATATGAGTTAGAACTGAATATATGCTTAAGAACGGAATCTATATGTGTAAGAACGGAATATATATGTGTAAGAACAGAATATGTACGTGTAAGAACGGAATATGTATGTGTAAGAACGGTATATATATGTGTATATATGTGTAAGAACGGAATATATGTGTAAGAACTGAATATATATGTGTAAGAAGTGAATATATATGAGTTAGAACTGAATATATATGCGTAAGAACGGAATATATATGAGTAACAACGGAATATATATGTGTAAGAACGGAATATGTACGTGTAAGAACGGAATATGTATGTGTAAGAACGTAATATATATGTGTATATATGTGTAAGAACGGAATATATGTGTAAGAACGGAATATATATGTGTAAGAAGTGAATATATATGTGTAAGAAGTGAATATATATGTGAAAGAACGGAATATATATATGTGAAAGAACGGAATATATATGTGTAAGAACTGAATATATATTTGTAAGAACTGAATATATATGTGTAAGAACTGAATATATATGAGTAAGAACTGAATATATATGCGAAAGAACGGAATATAAATGTGTAAGAACGGAATATATATGCGTAAGAACGGAATATGTACGTGTAAGAACGAAATATATGTGTAAGAACGGAATATATATGTGTATATATGTGTAAGAAGGGAATATATATGTGTAAGAATTGAATATATATGTGTAAGAAGGGAATATATATCTGTAAGAACTGAATATATATGTGTAAGAACGGAATATATATGTGTAAGAACGGTATATGTACGTGTAAGAACGGAATATATATGTGTAAGAACTGAACATATATGTGTAAGAAATGAATATATATGCGTAAGAAATGAATATTTATGCGTAAGAGCTGAATATATATGCGTAATAACTGAATATATATCTGTAAGAACTGAATATATATGTGTAAGAACGGAATATATATGTGTAAGAAGTGAATATATATGTGTAAGAACAGAATATATATGTGTAAGAACGGAATATATATGTGTAAGAACAGAATAAATATGTGTAAGAACGGAATATATATGTGTAAGAACTGAATATATATGTGTAAGAACTGAATATATATGCGTAAAAACTTAATACATATGCGTAAAACTGAATATATATGCATAATAACTGAACATATATGTATAAGAATTGAATATATATGCGTAAGAACTGAATATATATGCGTAAGAACGGAATATATATGTGTAAGAACTGAATATATATGCGTAAGAACTGAATATATATTCGTAAAACTGAATATATATGCGTAAGAACTGAACATATATGTGTAAGAAATGATATATATGCGTAAGAACTGAATATTTATGCGTAAGAACGGAATATATATGTGTAAGAACGGAATATATATGCGTAAGAACTGAATATATATGTGTAAGAACTGAATATATTTGTGTAAGAACGGAATATATATGTGTAAGAACGGAATATATATGTGTAAGAACGGAATATATATGTGCAAGAACGGAATATATATGTGTTAGTACTGAATATATATGTGTAAGAACTGAATATATATGTGTAAGAACTGAATATATATTTGTAAGAACTGAATATATATGTGTAAGAACTGAATATATATGCGTAAGAACGGAATATATATGTGTAAGAACGGAATATATTTGTGTAAGAACGGAATATATATGTGTAAGAACGGAATATATATATGTGTATATATGTGTAAGAACTGAATATATATGTGTAAGAACTGAATACATATGTGTAAGAAGGGAATATATATGTGTAAGAACTGAATATATATGTGTAAGAATGGAATATATATGTGTAAGAACGGAATTTATATGTGTGAGAACAGAATAAATATGTGTAAGAACTGAATATATATGTGTAAGAAGTGAATACATATGCGTAAAACTGAATATATATGCATAATAACTGAACATATATGTGTAAGAAATGAATATATATGCGTAAGAACTGAATATATATGCGTAAGAAATGAATATATATCCGTAAGAACTGAATATATATGTGTAAGAACGGAATATATATGTGTAAGAAGTGAATATATATGTGTAAGAACTGAATATATATGTGTAAGAACTGAATATATATGTGTAAGAACTGAATATATATGAGTTAGAACGGAATATATGCTTAAGAACGGAATCTATATGTGTAAGAACGGAATATATGTGTGTAAGAACGGAATATGTACGTGTAAGAACGGAATATGTATGTGTAAGAACGGTATATATATGTGTATATATGTGTAAGAACGGAATATATGTGTAAGAACTGAATATATATGTGTAAGAAGTGAATATATATGAGTTAGAACTGAATATATATCCGTAAGAACGGAATATATATGAGTAACAACGGAATATATATGTGTAAGAACGGAATATATGTGTAAGAACGGAATATATATGTGTAAGAAGTGAATATATATGTGTAAGAAGTGAATATATATGTGAAAGAACGGAATATATATATGTGAAAGAACGGAATATATATGTGTAAGAACTGAATATATATGTGTAAGAACTGAATATATATTTGTAAGAACTGAATATATATGTGTAAGAACTGAATATATATGAGTAAGAACTGAATATATATGCGAAAGAACGGAATATATATGTGTAAGAACGGAATATATATGCGTAAGAACGGAATATGTCCGTGTAAGAACGAAATATATGTGTAAGAACGGAATATATATGTGTATATATGAGTAAGAAGGGAATATATATGTGTAAGAATTGAATATATATGTGTAAGAAGGGAATATATATCTGTAAGAACTGAATATATATGTGTAAGAACGGAATATATATGTGTAAGAACGGTATATGTACGTGTAAGAACGGAATATATATGTGTAAGAACTGTACATATATGTGTAAGAAATGAATATATATGCGTAAGAAATGAATATTTATGCGTAAGAGCTGAATATATATGCGTAATAACTGAATATATATCTGTAAGAACTGAATATATATGTGTAAGAACGGAATATATATGTGTAAGAAGTGAATATATATGTGTAAGAACAGAATATATATGTGTAAGAACGGAATATATATGTGTAAGAACAGAATAAATATGTGTAAGAACGGAATATATATGTGTAAGAACTCAATATATATGTGTAAGAACTGAATATATATGCGTAAGAACTTAATACATATGCGTAAAACTGAATATATATGCATAATAACTGAACATATATGTATAAGAATTGAATATATATGCGTAAGAACTGAATATATATGCGTAAGAACGGAATATATATGTGTAAGAACTGAATATATATGCGTAAGAACTGAATATATATTCGTAAAACTGAATATATATGCGTAAGAACTGAACATATATGTGTAAGAAATGATATATATGCGTAAGAACTGAATATATATGCGTAAGAACGGAATATATATGTGTAAGAACGGAATATATATGCGTAAAAACTGAATATATATGTGTAAGAACTGAATATATATGTGTAAGAACGGAATATATATGTGTAAGAACGGAATATATATGTGTAAGAACGGAATATATATGTGCAAGAACGGAATATATATGTGTAAGTACTGAATATATATGTGTAAGAACGGAATATAAACGTGTAAGAACGGAATATATATGTGTAAGAACGGAATATATATGTGTAAGAACGGAATATAAACGTGTAAGAACGGAATATATATGTGTAAGAACGGAATATATATGTGTAAGAACGGAATATATACGTGTAAGAACGGAATATATATGTTTAAGAACGGTATATATATGTGTAAGAACGAAATATATACGTGTAAGAACGGAATATATATGTTTAAGAACGGTATATATATGTGTAAGAACGGAATATATATGTGTAAGAACTGAATATATATGTGTAAGAACTGAATATATATTTGTAAGAACTGAATATATATGTGTAAGAACTGAATATATATGTGTAAGAACTGAATATATATGCGTAAGAACGGAATATATATGTGTAAGAACTGAATATATATGCGTAAGAACGGAATATATATGCATAAGAACAAAAACTATATGCGTAAAACTGAATATATATGCGAAAGAACGGAATATATATGCGTAAGAACGGAATATATGTGTAAGAATGGAATATATATGTGTAAGAACGGAATATATATATGTGTAAGAACGGAATATATACGTGTAAGAACGGAATATATATGTGTAAGAACGGAATATATATGTGTAAGAACGGAATATATATGTGTAAAAACTGAATATATATGTGTAAGAACTGAATATATATGTGTAAGAACTGAATATATATGTGTAAGAAATGAATATATATTTGTAAGAACTGAATATATATGTAAGAACTGAATATATATGTGTAAGAACTGAATATATAGGCGTAAGAACGGAATATATATGTGTAAGAACGGAATAAATATGTGTAAGAACGGAATATGTACGTGTAAGAACGGAATATATATGTGTAAGAACGGAATATATATGTGTATATATGTGTAAGAACGGAATATATATGTTTAAGAACTGATTTTATATATGTAAGAAGTGAATATATATGTGTAAGAACTGAATATATATGTGTAAGAACGGAATATATATGTGTAAGAACGGAATATGTACGTGTAAGAACGGAATATATATGTGTAAGAACTGAATATATATGTGTAAGAAGGGAATATATATGTGTAAGAACTGAATATATATGTGTAAGAACGGAATATATATGTGTAAGAACGGAATATATGTGTAAGAACGGAATATGTACGTGTAAGAACGGAATATATATGTGTAAGAACTGAACATATATGTGTAAGAAATGAATATATATGCGTAAGAACAAAATATAAATGCGTAAGAACGAAATATATATGCGTAAGAACTGAATATATATCTGTAAGAACTGAATATATATGTGTAAGAACGGAATATATATGTGTAAGAAGTGAATATATATGTGTAAGAACTGAATATATATGTGTAAGAACGGAATATATATGTGTAAGAACGGAATATATACGTGTAAGAACGGAATATATATGTGTAATAACGGAATATATATGTGTAAGAACGGAATATATTTGTGTAAGAACTGAATATATATGTGTAAGAACTGAATATATATGTGTTAGAACTGAATATATATTTGTAAGAACTGAATATATATGTGTAAGAACTGAATATATATGTGTAAGAACTGAATATATATTTGTAAGAACTGAATATATATGAGTAAGAACTGAATATATATGAGTAAGAACTGAATATATATGCGAAAGAAAGGAATATATATGTGTAATAACGGAATATATATGTGTAAGAACTGAATATATATTTGTAAGAACTGAATATATATGAGTAAGAACTGAATATATATGAGTAAGAACTGAATATATATGCGTAAGAACTGAACATATATGCCTAAGAACGGAATATATAGGTGTAAGAACGGAATATGTACGTGTAAGAACGAAATATATGTGTAAGAACGGAATATATATGTGTATATATGTGTAAGAACGGAATATATATGTGTAAGAACTGAATATATATGTGTAAGAAGGGAATATATATGTGTAAGAACTGCAAATATATGTGTAAGAACGGAATATCTATGTGTAAGAACGGAATATATATGTGTAAGAACGGAATATGTACGTGTAAGAACGGAATATATATGTGTAAGAACTGAACATATATGTGTAAGAAATGAATATATATGAGTAAGAAATGAATATTTATGCGTAAGAACTGAATATATATGCGTAATAACTGAATATATATCTGTAAGAACTGAATATATATGTGTAAGAACGGAATATATATGTGTAAGAAGTGAATATATATGTGTAAGAACGGAATATATATGTGTAAGAACGGATTATATATGTGTAAGAACAGAATAAATATGTGTAAGAACTGAATATATATATGTAAGAACTGAATATATATGTGTAAGAACTGAATATATATGCGTAAGAAGTGATTACATATGCGTAAAACTGAATATATATGCATAATAACTGAACATATATGTGTAAGAAATGAATATATATGCGTAAGAACTGAATATATATGCGTAAGAAATGAATATATATCTGTAAGAACTGAATATATATGTGTAAGAACGGAATATATATGTGTAAGAAGTGAATATATATGTGTAAGAACTGAATATATATGTGTAAGAACGGAATATATATGTGTAAGAACGGAATATATACGTGTAAGAACGGAATATATATGTGTAAGAACGGAATATATACGTGTAAGAACGGAATATATTTGTGTAAGAACTGAATATATATGTGTAAGAACTGAATATATATGTGTAAGAACTGAATATATATGTGTAAGAACTGAATATATATGTGTAAGAACTGAATATATATGAGTTAGAACTGAATATATGCTTAAGAACGGAATCTATTTGTGTAAGAACGGAATATATATGTGTAAGAACGGAATATGTACGTGTAAGAACGGAATATGTATGTGTAAGAACGGTATATATATGTGTATATATGTGTAAGAACGGAATATATGTGTAAGAACTGAATATATATGTGTAAGAAGTGAATATATATGAGTTAGAACTGAATATATATGCGTAAGAACGGAATATATATGAGTAACAACGGAATATATATGTGTAAGAACGGAATATGTACGTGTAAGAACGGAATATGTATGTGTAAGAACGGAATATATATGTGTATATATGTGTAAGAACGGAATATATGTGTAAGAACGGAATATATATGTGTAAGAAGTGAATATATATGTGTAAGAAGTAAATATTTATGTGAAAGAACGGAATATATATATGTGAAAGAACGGAATATATATGTGTAAAAACTGAATATATATGTGTAAGAACTGAATATATATTTGTAAGAACTAGAATATATATGTGTAAGAACTGAATATATATGAGTAAGAACTGAATATATATGCGAAAGAACGGAATATAAATGTGTAAGAACGGAATATATATGCGTAAGAACGGAATATGTACGTGTAAGAACGAAATATATGTGTAAGAACGGAATATATATGTGTATATATGTGTAAGAAGGGAATATATATGTGTAAGAATTGAATATATATGTGTAAGAAGGGAATATATATCTGTAAGAACTGAATATATATGTGTAAGAACGGAATATATATGTGTAAGAACGGTATATGTACGTGTAAGAACGGAATATATATGTGTAAGAACTGAACATATATGTGTAAGAAATGAATATATATGCGTAAGAAATGAATATTTATGCGTAAGAGCTGAATATATATGCGTAATAACTGAATATATATCTGTAAGAACTGAATATATATGTGTAAGAACGGAATATATATGTGTAAGAAGTGAATATATATGTGTAAGAACAGAATATATATGTGTAAGAACGGAATATATATGTGTAAGAACGGAATATGTACATGTAAG
Source organism: Cyrtodaria siliqua (assembly GCA_037043455.1). NCBI lineage: Eukaryota > Metazoa > Mollusca > Bivalvia > Adapedonta > Hiatellidae > Cyrtodaria > Cyrtodaria siliqua. Next base: position 14,836 of record JAWPHD010019790.1, on the reverse strand, counting down.
AACGGAATATGTATGTGTAAGAACGGTATATATATGTGTATATATGTGTAAGAACGGAATATATGTGTAAGAACTGAATATATATGTGTAAGAAGTGAATATATATGAGTTAGAACTGAATATATATCCGTAAGAACGGAATATATATGAGTAACAACGGAATATATATGTGTAAGAACGGAATATGTACGTGTAAGAACGGAATATGTATGTGTAAGAACGGAATATATATGTGTATATATGTGTAAGAACGGAATATAAATGTAAGAACGGAATATATATGTGTAAGAAGTGAATATATATGTGTAAGAAGTGAATATAAATGTGAAAGAACGGAATATATATATGTGAAAGAACGGAATATATATGTGTAAGAACTGAATATATATGTGTAAGAACTGAATATATATTTGTAAGAACTGAATATATATGTGTAAGAACTGAATATATATGTGTAAGAAGTGAATATATATGTGTAAGAACTGAATATATATGTGTAAGAACGGAATATATATGTGTAAGAACGGAATATATACGTGTAAGAACGGAATATATATGTGTAATAACGGAATATATATGTGTAAGAACGGAATATATTTGTGTAAGAACTGAATATATATGTGTAAGAACTGAATATATATGTGTTAGAACTGAATATATATTTGTAAGAACTGAATATATATGTGTAAGAACTGAATATATATGTGTAAGAACTGAATATATATTTGTAAGAACTGAATATATATGAGTAAGAACTGAATATATATGAGTAAGAACTGAATATATATGCGAAAGAAAGGAATATATATGTGTAATAACGGAATATATATGTGTAAGAACTGAATATATATTTGTAAGAACTGAATATATATGAGTAAGAACTGAATATATATGAGTAAGAACTGAATATATATGCGAAAGAAAGGAATATATATGTGTAAGAACGGAATATATAGGTGTAAGAACGGAATATGTACGTGTAAGAACGAAATATATGTGTAAGAACGGAATATATATGTGTATATATGTGTAAGAACGGAATATATATGTGTAAGAACTGAATATATATGTGTAAGAAGGGAATATATATGTGTAAGAACTGCAAATATATGTGTAAGAACGGAATATCTATGTGTAAGAACGGAATATATATGTGTAAGAACGGAATATGTACGTGTAAGAACGGAATATATATGTGTAAGAACTGAACATATATGTGTAAGAAATGAATATATATGAGTAAGAAATGAATATTTATGCGTAAGAACTGAATATATATGCGTAAGAACTGAATATATATCTGTAAGAACTGAATATATATGTGTAAGAACGGAATATATATGTGTAAGAAGTGAATATATATGTGTAAGAACGGAATATATATGTGTAAGAACGGATTATATATGTGTAAGAACAGAATAAATATGTATAAGAACTGAATATATATATGTAAGAACTGAATATATATGTGTAAGAACTGAATATATATGCGTAAGAAGTGATTACATATGCGTAAAACTGAATATATATGCATAATAACTGAACATATATGTGTAAGAAATGAATATATATGCGTAAGAACTGAATATATATGCGTAAGAAATGAATATATATCTGTAAGAACTGAATATATATGTGTAAGAACGGAATATATATGTGTAAGAAGTGAATATATATGTGTAAGAACTGAATATATATGTGTAAGAACGGAATATATATGTGTAAGAACGGAATATATAGGTGTAAGAACGGAATATGTACGTGTAAGAACGAAATATATGTGTAAGAACGGAATATATATGTGTATATATGTGTAAGAACGGAATATATATGTGTAAGAACTGAATATATATGTGTAAGAAGGGAATATATATGTGTAAGAACTGCAAATATATGTGTAAGAACGGAATATCTATGTGTAAGAACGGAATATATATGTGTAAGAACGGAATATGTACGTGTAAGAACGGAATATATATGTGTAAGAACTGAACATATATGTGTAAGAAATGAATATATATGAGTAAGAAATGAATATATATGAGTAAGAAACTGAATATATATGCGTAATAACTGAATATATATCTGTAAGAACTGAATATATATGTGTAAGAACGGAATATATATGTGTAAGAAGTGAATATATATGTGTAAGAACGGAATATATATGTGTAAGAACGGATTATATATGTGTAAGAACTGAATATTTATGTGTAAGAACTGAATATATATATGTAAGAACTGAATATATATGTGTAAGAACTGAATATAATGCGTAAGAAGTGATTACATATGCGTAAAACTGAATATATATGCATAATAACTGAACATATATGTGTAAGAAATGAATATATATGCGTAAGAACTGAATATATATGCGTAAGAAATGAATATATATCTGTAAGAACTGAATATATATGTGTAAGAACGGAATATATATGTGTAAGAAGTGAATATATATGTGTAAGAACTGAATATATATGTGTAAGAACGGAATATATATGTGTAAGAACGGAATATATACGTGTAAGAACGGAATATATATGTGTAAGAACGGAATATATACGTGTAAGAACGGAATATATTTGTGTAAGAACTGAATATATATGTGTAGAACTGAATATATATGTGTAAGAACTGAATATATATGTGTAAGAACTGAATATATATGTGTAAGAACTGAATATATATGAGTTAGAACTGAATATATGCTTAAGAACGGAATCTATTTGTGTAAGAACGGAATATATATGTGTAAGAACGGAATATGTACGTGTAAGAACGGAATATGTATGTGTAAGAACGGTTATATATATGTGTATATATGTGTAAGAACGGAATATATGTGTAAGAACTGAATATATATGTGTAAGAAGTGAATATATATGAGTTAGAACTGAATATATATGCGTAAGAACGGAATATATATGAGTAACAACGGAATATATATGTGTAAGAACGGAATATGTACGTGTAAGAACGGAATATGTATGTGTAAGAACGGAATATATATGTGTATATATGTGTAAGAACGGAATATATGTGTAAGAACGGAATATATATGTGTAAGAAGTGAATATATGTGTAAGAAGTAAATATTTATGTGAAAGAACGGAATATATATATGTGAAAGAACGGAATATATATGTGTAAAAACTGAATATATATGTGTAAGAATGAATATATATTTGTAAGAACTAGAATATATATGTGTAAGAACTGAATATATATGAGTAAGAACTGAATATATATGCGAAAGAACGGAATATAAATGTGTAAGAACGGAATATATATGCGTAAGAACGGAATATGTACGTGTAAGAACGAAATATATGTGTAAGAACGAATATATATGTGTATATATGTGTAAGAAGGGAATATATATGTGTAAGAATTGAATATATATGTGTAAGAAGGGAATATATATCTGTAAGAACTGAATATATATGTGTAAGAACGGAATATATATGTGTAAGAACGGTATATGTACGTGTAAGAACGGAATATATATGTGTAAGAACTGAACATATATGTGTAAGAAATGAATATATATGCGTAAGAAATGAATATTTATGCGTAAGAGCTGAATATATATGCGTAATAACTGAATATATATCTGTAAGAACTGAATATATATGTGTAAGAACGGAATATATATGTGTAAGAAGTGAATATATATGTGTTAAGAACAGAATATATATGTGTAAGAACGGAATATATATGTGTAAGAACGGAATATGTACAAGTAAGAACGGAATATGTATGTGTAAGAACGGATATATATATGTGTATATATGTGTAAGAACGGAATATATGTGTAAGAACTGAATATATATGTGTAAGAAGTGAATATATATGAGTTAGAACTGAATATATATCCGTAAGAACGGAATATATATGAGTAACAACGGAATATATATGTGTAAGAACGGAATATGTACGTGTAAGAACGGAATATGTATGTGTAAGAACGGAATATATATGTGTATATATGTGTAAGAACGGAATATAAATGTAAGAACGGAATATATATGTGTAAGAAGTGAATATATATGTGTAAGAAGTGAATATAAATGTGAAAGAACGGAATATATATATGTGAAAGAACGGAATATATATGTGTAAGAACTGAATATATATGTGTAAGAACTGAATATATATTTGTAAGAACTGAATATATATGTGTAAGAACTGAATATATATGAGTAAGAACTGAATATATATGCGAAAGAACGGAATATATATGTGTAAGAAAGGAATATATATGCGTAAGAACGGAATATGTACGTGTAAGAACGAAATATATGTGTAAGAACGGAATATATATGTGTATATATGGTTAAGAAGGGAATATATATGTGTAATAATTGAATATATATGTGTAAGAAGGGAATATATATCTGTAAGAACTGAATATATATGTGTAAGAACGGAATATATATTTGTAAGAACGATATATGTACGTGTAAGAACGGAATATATATGTGTAAGAACTGAACATATATGTGTAAGAAATGAATATATATGCGTAAGAAATGAATATTTATGCGTAAGAGCTGAATATATATGCGTAATAACTGAATATATATCTGTAAGAACTGAATATATATGTGTAAGAACTGAATATATATTTGTAAGAACTGAATATATATGTGTAAGAACTGAATATATATGAGTTAGAACTGAATATATGCTTAAGAACGGAATCTATATGTGTAAGAACGGAATATATATGTGTAAGAACGGAATATATACGTGTAAGAACGGAATATGTATGTGTAAGAACGGTTATATATATGTGTATATATGTGTAAGAACGGAATATATGTGTAAGAACTGAATATATATGTGTAAGAAGTGGAATATATATGAGTTAGAACTGAATATATATCCGTAAGAACGGAATATATATGAGTAACAACGGAATATATATGTGTAAGAACGGAATATGTACGTGTAAGAACGGAATATGTATGTGTAAGAACGGAATATATATGTGTATATATGTGTAAGAACGGAATATATGTGTAAGAACGGAATATATATGTGTAAGAAGTGAATATATATGTGTAAGAAGTGAATATATATGTGAAAGAACGGAATATATATATGTGAAAGAACGGAATATATATGTGTAAGAACTGAATATATATGTGTAAGAACTGAATATATATTTGTAAGAACTGAATATATATGTGTAAGAACTGAATATATATGAGTAAGAACTGAATATATATGCGAAAGAACGGAATATATATGTGTAAGAACGGAATTATATATGCGTAAGAACGGAATATGTACGTGTAAGAACGAAATATATGTGTAAGAACGGAATTATATATGTGTTTATATGTGTTTGAAGGGAATATATATGTGAAAGAATTGAATATATATGTGAAAGAAGGGATTATATATCTATAAGAACTGAATATATATGTGTAAGAACGGAATATATATGTTTAAGAACGGTATATGTATGTGTAAGAACGGAATATATATGTGTAAGAACTGAACATATATGTGTAAGAAATGAATATATATGCGTAAGAAATGAATATTTATGCGTAAGAAGGGAATATATATGTGGTGGTTTAAAGAACTGCTAAATATTTGTGTAAGAACGGAATTATCTATGTGTTAGAACGGTATGATATATGTGGATAGAACGGAATATCTATGTGTTAGAACGGAATGAGTTATGGGGTAGAACGGATAGTGGTACGTGTTAGAACGGATAGTATTTGGGTAAGTACTGAACAGATATGTGGTAGATTGGTTTATGTGATGTGGAAGAAATGAAGTGGTTGCGGTTGATCGGTATGTATTGACGGTTGATATGGTTGATTAGAGCGGGTAGAACGGATTGTGATTGGGGTAAGATCGGTAGTAGTACAGAGACTGAGCGCTCGGGGCCGCCGCCGCCAGGGTGGGGGGTGGGGGGAGCGTGGCGAGGTGGAGGCCGGGCGGTCACTGTGTGTGGCTGGGCCGGTCAGAGTGTGTGGCTGGGTGGTCGAATTGTGTGGAAGGGACGGTCGCTGTTTGTGGCTGGGAGGTAGCATGTGTGTGGCATGGGCGGTACTCTGTGTGGGGACTGGGCGGTCTCAGTGTGGCCGGGAGGTCTCGGTATGTGGCCGGGCGGTCTCTGTGTGTGGCAAGGGCGGTCTCTGTGTGTGGACGGGCGGTCTCTGTGTGTGGCAGGGCGGTACTCTGTGTGTGGCACGGGACGGTCTCATGTGTGGGGCTGGGAGGTATCTGTGTGTGGCCACGGCGGTCGCTGTTTGTGGCTGGGAGGTCGCTGTGTGTGGCTGGGCGGTCTCTGTGTGGGGCTGGGCGGTCATATGTGTGTGGCCGGGGCGGTCTCTGTACTGTGTACGGGCAGGTTTCTGTGTGTGGACAGGGAGGTATCAGTGGTGGCTGGGAGGTGTGTGTGTGTGGACCAGGCGGGCTCTGTGTGTGGCTTGGCAGGGATCTGTGTGTGGCCCAGGATTTACTCTGTGTGTCTATGTGTGTGGCAGGGAGGTCCTATGTGTGGGCGGGAGGTATAGGTACTGTGGACAGGGAGGTCGACTGTCGTGTGGCACGGGAGGTACTCTGTGTGTGGACGGGACGGGCGATGTGTGTGGCATGGGGGTAGAGTGTGTGGATGGGCGGTTCAAGTGTGTGGCTGGGAGGTCTTTGTGTGTGGCTGGGAGGTCTCTGTGTGTGGATGGGAGGTATATAGTGTGTGGCAGGGAGGGCTATGTGTGTGTGGACAGGGAGGGCTCTGTGTGTGGCTACGGAGGTATCTGTGTGTGGATCGGAGGTCTATGTGTGTGGAAGGGAGGGTCTCTGTGTGGCAGGGAGGTCACTGTGTGACTAAGTGTGTGGGCAGGGAGGTCTACTGTCTGTGGCCGGGCGGTCACGGTATGTGGCCGGGACGGTCTACTGTGTGTGGACGGGGGGTCGCTGTGTGTGGCCGGGAGGTCGGTGTGTGTGGCTGGGAGTAAAGCTGTGTGTGGATAGGCGGTATCTGTGTGTGGCATGGGCGGTCTATGTGTGTGACGGGAGGTATCTGTGTGTCTCATGTGTGTGACAGGGAGGTCTCTGTATGTGGCAGGGAGGTCTCGGTGTTGGACGGGAGGTATATGTTGTGGCAGGGACGGTCTCTGGTGTGGCCGGGACGGTGATGTGCTGGCAGGGACGTTAGCTGTGTGTGGCACTGGGAGGTCTCTGTGATGTGGACTGGGAGGTCTCTGTGTGTGGATGGGCGGTCTATGTGTGTGGCAGGGAGGTATGTGTGAGTGGCAGGGTGGTAGTGTGTGTGGCATGAGAGGTCGATGTTTGTGGCTGGGAGGTACGATGTGTGTGGATGGGAGGTCTATGTGTGGGGCTGGGCGGTATATGTGTGTGGAAGGGAGGTCTAGGTATGTGTGCGGGAGGTATTTGTGTGTGGCACGGGAGGTCTCTGTGTGTGGCTGGGAGGTCTGTGTGTGTGGAACAGGAGGTATCATGTGTGTGGATTGGTGGTCAATGTGTGTGGCAAGGAGGTTCAATGTGTGTCTATGTGTGTGGACGGGAGGTCTATGTGTGGGAGGGAGGTATAGGTACTGTGGCCGGGACGGTCGCTGTGTGTGGCAAGGGAGGTACTACTGTGTGTGGCACGGGAGGGCGACTGTGTGTGGACCTGGGAGGTAGCTGTGTGTGGCATGGGCAGGTCTATGTGTGTGGCTGGGAGGTACTTTGTGTGTGGCTGGAGCGGTCTATGTGTGTGACAGGGAGGTATATCGTGTGTGGACGGGAGGGCTATGTGTGTACGTGGCCGGGGAGGGCTCTGGGTGTGGCTAGGAGGTCTCTGTGTGTGGCTCTAGGAGGTATATGTGTGTGGCACGGGAGGTCTGGTGTGGCCGGGAGGTCTACTAAGTGTGACTCTGTGTGTTGGACAGGGAGGTATCTGTATGTGGCACGGGAGGTCTCGGTACTGTGGCAGGGCGGTACACTTGTGTGTGGCAGGGGGGTAGCTGTGTGTGGCACGGGAGGTAGGTGTGTGTGGCATGGGAGTTCGCTGTGTGAGGCTAGGCGGTCTATGAGTGTGGCTGGGCGGTCTAATGTGTGGCCGGGAGGTCTCAAGTTGTGTCTCAGTGTGTGTCGGGCAGGTCTCCTGTCTGTGGACCGGGCGGTCATGGGTATGTGGCACAGGGAGGTCTCTGTGTGTGGAAGGGAGGTCACTGTGTGTGGCGGGGCGGTCTCAGTGTGTGGCTAGGCGGTCATCAGTGTGTGGACGGGCAGGTCTCTGTGTGTTGCTGGGCGGTCTGTGTGTGTGGCATGGGTGGTCGACTGTGTGTGGCTGAGAGGTCGCTGTTTGTGGCTGGGCGGTCGAAGTGTGTGGATGGGAGGTCATCTGTGTGGGGCCTGGGCCGGTACTCAGTGTGTGGCCGGGCGGTCTCGGTCTGTGTCACGGGCGGTCATAGTGTGGGCCGGGACGGTATCTGTGTGTGGCTGGGAGGTCTGTGTGTGTGGACCCGGCGGTCTCTGTGTGTGGACTTGGAGGACTCAGTGTGTGGCCACCGGAGGTTATCAGTGTGTCTGTGTGGACGGGAGGTCTCAGTGTGGGCGGCGGTCTCGGTCTGTGGCCAGGGAGGTCGCTGTGTGTGGAAGGGAGGTCTCTGGGTGTGGCCCGGGAGGGCGAAGTGTGTGGACTGGGAGGTAGATGTGTGTGGACTGGGAGGTCTACTGCTGTGTGGAGTGGGAGGTAATTTGTGTGTGGCATGGGAGGTATATGTGTGTGGCTGGGGTGGTCACTGTGTGTGGCAGGGAGGGCTACTGTGTTGTGAGGCCGGGCCAGGGCACTGTTTGAGGGTCGGAGGTCTCTGTGCTGTGGCTAGGCGGTATACTGTGTGTGGCCGGGCAGGTCTATGTGTGGACGGGAGGTACTCTGTGTGTATCTGTGTGTGGCCAGGGAGGTACTCTGTATGTGGCCGGGAGGTATAGGTACTGTGGCCGGGAGGTCATACTGTGTGTGGCACGGGGGGTGCTGTGTGTGGCCGGGAGGTCGCTGTGTGTGTCTGGGCGTTAGCTGTGTGTGGCTCGGACGGTCATCTGTGTGTGGCTGGGCGGTATCTGTGAGGACCGGGAGGTATCCTGTGTGTATCCTGTGTGTGTCCGGGAGGTACTCTGTATGTGGGCCGGGAGGACTCGGTCTGTGGCGGGACGGATATGTTGTGACGGGCAGGTCTACTTTGTGTGGCCGGGCGGTTGCTGTGTGGCACTGGGCGTTCGAAGAGTGGATGGGAGGTCTATGTGAGTGGCATGGGCGGTCTCTGAAGTGTGGAGGATGCAGTGTGTGGCCTGGGAGGTCTATGTGTGTGGACTGGGAGGTATCTAGTGTGGGGGAGGTATCGGTGTGTGGAACTAGGGAGGTCACTGTGTGGAAGGGAGGTCTCAGGTGTGTGGCACGGGGAAGGTACTCGGTGTGTGGACGGGCGGGTATCTGTGTGGATGGGCGGTTAAGTGTGTGGCTGAGTCACTAGTGTGTGGCCGGGGGTCTATGTGTGTGGCCAGGGAGGTCTCTGTGTGTGGATGGGAGGTCGCTGTGTGTGACAGGGCAGGTCGCTGTGTGTGGCAGGCGAAGGTGGGATGGGTGGTGGCTCGTGAGGCCACTGGGGGTAGCAGTGGGTTGCTGGAGGTCGATGTGTGTGGCCGCAGGGAGGTCTATGTGTGTGGAAGGGAGGGTACTGTGATGGTGGCTGGGCGGTCTCAGTGTGGCTGGGAGGTCACTGTGTGTTGACTGGGAGGTATCAAGTGTGTGGCCGGGCGGTCCTCTGTGTGTGGCAGGGAGGTCTATGTGTGTTGGAAGGGCGGTCTCAGTGTGTGGCATGGGAGGCTCTGCTGTGTGTGGAAGGGAGGTAGCTGTGTGTGGATGCGGGAGGTAGCTGTGTGTGGACTGGGAGGTCGCTGTGTGTGGCAGGGAGGTATATGAGTGGGCAGGGCGGTACTCTGTGTGTGGCAGGGCTAGGTACTCGGTATGTGGCCTGGGAGGTACTCTGTGTGTGGACGGGCGGTCTCCTGAGTGTGGCCGAGGAGGTATACTGTGTGTGGCTGGGAGGTATCTGTGTGTGGCACGGGCAGGTATCTGTGTGTGGCTCGGGAGGTCATAGTGTGTGGCCGGGAGGTCTCTGTGGTGGTATCTGTGTGTGGCCAGGAGGTCTCTGTGTGGGCAGGGGGTCCTAGGTATGTGGACAGGGAGGTACCTGTGTGTGGCCTGGGAGGTATCACTGTGTGTGGAACGGGAGGTAACATGTGTGTGGAAGGGCGGTCTACAGTGTGTGGCACGGGAGAGTCTAGGTACGTGGCACGGGAGGTATCTGTGTGTGGCAAGGGAGGTCTGTGTGTGGTGGACGGGAGGTACTCTGTGTGTGGCATGGGAGGTCTATGAGTGTGGCTCGGGAGGTCTCTGTGTGTGGCTCGGAGCTGATGTGTGTGGCAGGGGGTCCGCTGTGTGTAGCTGGAGGTAGCTGTGTGTGGATGGGAGGTAACTGTGTGTGGATGGGAGGTATCGTGTGGTGGATGGAGGTGTATCGTGGGTGGCGGGAGGTCTCTGTGTGTTGGCCGGGCGGTATCTGTGTGTGGCCTGGGAGGTATAGTGTGTGGATAGGGAGGTATCTGTGTGTGGCCAGGGAAGGGTGTGGCATGTGAGGTGTCGTGTGAGGTATCTCTGTGTGATGGGGCTGGAGGTATGCTGTGTGTGGCAGGGAGGTGATGTGTGTGGCTCTGAGGTACTATGGGGGGGGTGGCGGGGACGGTCTTCGTGTGTGTGGACTGGGGGTGAGGTGTGGGGGGGGGTGTTGTTTGTGGGGGGGTTGTCTGTTGTGGTCAATATTTGGGGTTGATTTTTCTTGGGCTGGGAGGGGTTCTTTGGGTTTTTTTTTCTTTGTAGATAAATTTGGGTTTAATTTTTTTATTTTTGGTCTTTATTCAACACGAATTAAGATCGCTTTTGGGAGGTTTCGCGGGTTTATTTTTTTTTTATTGGGGGGGGTATTTTTTGTTTTTTTGTTTAGGGTTTTTATTTTTGGGGGGGTTCTTTTTTTTTCTTTTTTTGGGGGTTTACTTAGTGTTTTTTCTTAGGGTTGATTTGGCGGGGGGGGGGGGGGGTCTCTTTTTTTAGGGGGTGGTTTTTTTTTTTTAGGGGAGGGGTGGGGGTGGGTTCTTGGGTTTTTTCTAGGGGGGGGGGGTTATTTTTTTTTAAAATTTTTTTATGATTTTGAATTTGAGGTTTGATGTTTCTAAATTGGTTTTTTTTTTTTTTATTTGGTTTGGGTTTTTTGTTTTTTTTTTTTCTTTTTAGGGGGGGGTTTTTTAATTTTTTGTATGGGTATTGCAAGGCGGTTTGCTTTGAAAATAAACATGTGCTCGAGTAATTAAAAAACATTAAAATCTTCAAGTGCACAGCCAATTTTTTTATTTTTAGAGGGATTTATTTTTTTTTTTTTTTTTTAGTATCTAACAATTTAACACACCCAATAAGACCTCCCCTCTCCCCCCCCAAATTTGAGGGTTGTCGCTAATTTTTCTATTTTCTTTTATAAAGAGATTTTATGTAAAAGAGTCTTCTTTTTTTTTTTTTTTGTAACTTTTACTAGACGACCTAAAAATACATAATCCTACTTTTTTATAGCCTTCCTAATTCGTATCTCTTATTTTGGGGGGGGAATTTTTTTTTTCTTTTTAATTATATGCTAAAACGATTTCTAGGGGGTTTTTTTTTGGGGGATGGGGGGGGGGGGGGTTTGGGGGTTTTTTTTTTTATGTTTTTTTGGGTCTAGTCGGCGGTTTTTCGTGTGAGTATATACTATATGGTTCGTCTTTTTGGTTCTATCTTTATATTCGTTCTTTTTTCTTTTTTTAGAGTTCTTACTTTATTTTTCTTTCTTACCATTTTAATGGGGGGGTTTTTGGTTCTTAGGAGATATATTTCGTCTACGTAATTGTTGGGTTTTTCTATTTATTCCGTTCTTAATATATCCTTAATTGCAAGGGGGGTTATTTTATTTCCTCTTCTCTATATATTCTTTCTTGAGTGATATTTTTCTGGTTCTTATAAATATATATTCATCTAAATATCTATTCATTTTTACATAATCAGACTACCATCTCTTTCTCATCTGATTTTTCTTTTCTTATGATATGTTTTCAGAATTTTTTGCGGGGGGATTTGCTGGATGAGGACTGCGGGGGGGTGGCTCGGTGGTGTGTGTGCTATTAATTTTAGTGGGGTAGGGTTGTCGTGTGGTGGTGAGCCTCGTTCTTAACTATTATTGTTTTCATATATTTTGTGGGGGGGGTGTGGACAAATGTATTCCTTTCTTAGATTTTTTTTCTTTATTAGGTTTTTTGTTCTTGCGGGGGGGGGGGGTGGGGGGGGGGGGGGAGTTTTTTATGTTAAAGACCTAATTCCTTTCGTTACAAGATAGTGATTTGGTGGGCTGTGGGGTTTTCTTCTTAATATTTATGGAGTTCATTACACAATATATTCAGTTTCTTGAAAACTGGAATATGGGCGTTTCTTTTTTTTTTAGTTTGTGGTCTTTTTTTTCTTTTTTTACCCTCAATCAGTATTCGGTCTTCACAGGTTCCTGCTTCTAAATTTTTTCTTTTTAAATTTTCGTTATACTTTATTTCCGTTTACCATATAACGCAATATTCCTTTCTTAGACATAGAAATTCCTTTCCTTAGACTTACATATTCTCTTTCTTTGTCCTTACTATTTTCTTCTTTTGATTTATTCGTTCTTACTTTTTTGTTCTTTGTTTTAAAAATATAATTCACTTCTTGGGGGTAAAAAAAATCATTTTTAAACATATATTTCCGTTCCTTACACCATATCACTATATCCCCGTTCTTACACATAACATATTCCGTTCTTACAAGTACTATATTCCGTTCTTACACATATATATTCCGTTCTTACACTATATTTTCAGTTCTTACACATATATCTATTCCCTTCTTACAACATATATATTCCGTTCTTAACATATATATCGTTCTTACAACATTTATACCATATATATTCCGTCTTACTCAAATACTTCTTTCTTACACGCATACTATCTTCCGTTTCTTACACCAATATGTTCAGTGACTTTCAACATATATATTCCTTTCCTTACGCAGTACTATATACCGTTCTCTATATATCTATTCGTTCTACATATATATATTCAGTTCTTACAGATATATATACCCGTTACTTACACCATATATATTCGTTATTACACTATTTATTCTTTCTTTCCACATATACACATAATCAAGTTCTACACATATATATTCGTTCTTACAGTATATTCAGTTCATACACATATATATTCAGCTTCTTACACATTATACTATCAGTTCTTAACGCTATATATTCAGTTCTTACTCAACTAATATATCAGTCTAACACATATATATTTCAGTTCTTACACAATGTATATTCAGTTCTTTACACAAATATATTTCTCGTTCTGTACACAATATATACTTCGTTATTTCACATATAATATTCCCGTTCTTCACTTAATATATTTACGTTCTTACACATATATAATCACTTATACACATATATATTCAGTTCTTACACATATAATTCCTTACATAAACATTTCTACACATATATATTCCGTTCTTACAACTACATTTTCCGTTCTTTACACTTATATATTCCGTTCTTACACATAATAGTATTCCGTGCTTACATATATATATCCCGTTTCTTACGCATATATATTCAGTTCTCTAACACATATATATTCACTTCTTACTACATATATATTTCCAGTTCTTACAATATATTCCGTTCTTACACATATATACCATATATATACCGTTCTTACACATACAATATTCCGTTCTTACACGTACATATTCCGTTCTTACACATATATATTCCGTTTTTACACATATATATTCCGTTCTTAACGATATATATTCAGTTCTAACTCAATATATTCACGTCTTACACATATATATTCAGTTCTTACACCATATATATCCCGTTCTTACACATATATACACATATATATTCCGTTCTTACACAATTTATTCGTTCTTACACGTACATATTCGTTCTTACACATATATATTCCGTTCTTACACATATATATTCCTGTTCATTAACATATATATTTCAGTTCTTACACATATATATTCAGTTCTTACAAATATATATTCAGTTCTTACACATATATATTCCGTTATTACACACTATATATTCAGTCTCTTACGCATATATATTCATTTCTTACGCATATATATTCAGTTCTTACTCATATATATTCATTTCTTACACATATATATTCAGTTCTTACACATATATATTCAGTTCTTACACATATATAATTCAGTTCTTACACATATATATTCAGTTCTTAACACATATATATTCAGTTCCTTACACATATATATTCAGTCTTACACCAAAATAATTATTCCCTGTCTTACACATATATAATTCCGTTCTTACACATATATATTCGTTCTTACACGTATATATTCCGTTCTTACACATATATATTCCGTTCTTACACATATATATTCCGTTCTTAAGCATATATATTCAGTCTTCTTACAATCATATATATTCAGTTCTTACACATATATATTCAGTTCTTACAAATATATATTCAGTTCTCTACACATATATATTCCGTTCTTTACACATATATATTCCGTTCTTCACATATATATATTCCGTTCTTTCACATATATATTCACTTCTTACCACATATATATTCACTTCTCTACACTTATATATTCCGTTCTTAACATATATATTCCGTTCTTACACATTATATACACCTATATATTCCGTTC
>JAWPHD010019789.1:0-34253 GCA_037043455.1 Cyrtodaria siliqua | reverse complement strand
TTGGGTGTACAGGTGCACGCAATGCCTGAAACCTTAAATACCATAAGATCTCGGACGAGCTCGATAATGGACAAAATCAGACCAGTAACACCAGAGTTATGGCCCTTGAAATAGAAAAAATGCAGTTTTACATGCTGTTAATACGATACAGGCCATATTTCTTGAGCAATCTTAATCAAATCTTACGCCTTTTTAGCTCTACTGGCCATGGGCCAGCAGCTTGTCGAGCAGCTTGTCGTTAATTTTTTTCTCGTTAATACGATAGGGACTCTACCAGAGTGTCAATATCAATGAAAGCTCGGACAAGTTCGAAAACCAGCCAGATCAGACCGCTAACAGCGGACAGCGGAGTTATGGCCCTTGATTGAGTTAAAAATGCCATTTTTATTATTTGACGATAACGAAAAACACCAACTTGATAGAGGCCAACCAAAGTTTACATAGAGTTATATAGGAAAAGGTTAAAATTACATCTTTTCTGAAACTGCCTGAAAGATTTTGATGAAACTTAAGCACAATGATATTTGGGATAGTCCCTCTCAGATTTGTGTTTTTCACGGCCGCCAGTCATCCAAGATGGCCGCCATAGCTAAAACTAGGTCAAATTTAAGTAAATTTCAAACGACATCTCCTCCGAAACCACTTATTCCATTCTTGTGAAATATCATATACATGTTCCTTGTGTTAGCCTCTATCAAGTTTGTGTTTTTCGTTATCGTCATATAATCAAAATGGCCACCACGGCGACCCAAAGTTTACATAGAGTTATATAGGAAAAGGTTAAAATTACATCTTCGCTGAAACTGCCTGAAAGATTTTGATGAAACTTAAGCAAAATTATATTTGGGATAGTCCCTCTCAGATTTGTGTTTTTTCGCGGCCGCCATCTCCTCTGAAACCGCTTGAAGGATTTTGATGAAACTTAAATCACAATGAACTTTGGGATAGTCCCTCTCAGATTTGTGTTTTTTGCGGCTGCGTCATCCAAGATGGCTGCCATGGCTAAAACTAGGTTAAATTTAAGGAAATTTCAAACGACATCTCCTCCAAAACCACTTATTCCATTCTTGTGAAATATCATATACACGTTCCTTGGGTTAGTATTTTGATGAAACTTAATCCAGGGGTCTGGAAATATTTTGAAAATCCACTTGCCCAGGGCAAGTAGATTTTCAGAATCCACTTGCCCTGCCAAAAATGTCACTTGCCCCAATTTCAAAAGTCACTTGCCCCAAAATAAAGCTACGTCGAGACCGCACGCCAAGTTAAATCCTTTTCTCTCACTGTTTTTTTTGTCATAATTTTTTACATAATTTCATTGTAAAATTAATGACTTAAATTATGAAGGATCAGAGCTATAGGTTGTGACCATTGTGCACATATCAGTGTTTTCCTCCACCGGTGGAAGAGGGGGAGTGGGGTGTCAGTGAGGATACCCCGAGGATATAACATCACTGATGAACCTGGTAGACTCTAATGCCTATAGAATTAAGATGTACAAGATGCTTGCTCCTAGTGCAAAAGGGCAGGCAGATAACAAAAAAAAAGGTGCATTAGGTCGAACAAAACTTGTTTCTACTTTTACTTTTGTTATAGACTACACCAGATAAAAAGAATGAAAAGAATGATGCATTAGGTCAAACAGAACTTTTTTCCTACTTTCACTTTCGTTATATAATTCATGTAGATAAGTCTTATGTGTTGGAAATTATTAGCACGGTTTATGCCTAAATTTCACTGGTACTGTAGTGGTTTTTCTGTTAATATCTTTTGAGATGCCAAATTGCATTTCTTCGAATAATTATCGAAATTAGCCAAGGTCGAAGTACATCTTGGATACAAGTTCAAAACAAAAACACGCCATTCCGTCATTGATCTCGGATTCATTCAAAACAAACATGGCATTTTGAAATAGAAACAGATGCACACCTATTCATTACGACATGCGTCGATAGAGACATGCGTCGATAGTCTCTTTGCTCATCAAACAACGCCGTCAAATTGCCATAATCGTTTAATTGTCCTACATGTACTTGTTTACAAATTGGTTTGATTGAATCGCCATTGTTTCACTTTACCACGTGGTAGTGAACGGGAGTTGTTTCATTGGCTGATAAAAATACATCGGTTATTTGATTGGATAATATGGATACAGTACTAGGTCAAGTGTTGCGTCATGATTTTTAATTATTGAACAGAATATATTACCTACAACACACCGACCGACATTCAAAGCGACAACACCATCTCAATAACTGATTTACACACTGATGTGTATTTCACACTAATCTGGCGCGTGACTTAATTACTTCCTGCATGGAGGGGCTCGTTACGGGGGTATATTTCACACGGTATACAAATTCTAAAGACCGCGCATCTTCAATTGAAGATTGGCACCCCAATTGTTCCTCGGCCAATCAAATTCTGATAAACTGTGAATTGGGAGGGATTAACCAATAACGAACAACACAGGTCAGTTTTAACAGGTCAGTTTTATGACACTTATCAGTAATTGCTCGCGGCGAAAGCAACGGGTGGTTAATTACTACGCAATTATCGGCAAACTTCACAGTCCAGGCAAATTTTTCCTTGATTTTTATCTAATAATGAAACGTCCATCGGGCAAGTGACGGACAACCAGATTTACGAAGGTCACCTGCCCGCACCCAAAATCCACTTGCCCGGGGCATCGGGCAACCATATTTCCGGAGCCCTGTAATCACCATGATATATGGGATAGTCCCTCTCAGATTTGTGTTTTTCGCGGGCGCCAGTCATCCAAGATGGCCGCAATGTCTAAAACTAGGTCAAATTTAAGGAAATTTCAAACAACATGTCCTCCGAAAACACTTATTCCATTCTTGTGAAATATCATAAACATGTTCCTTGGGTTGGCCTTTATCAAGTTTGTGTTTTTCGCTATTGTCGAATAATCAAAATGGCCACCACGTCAACCCAAAGTTTACATAGAGTTATACAGGAAAAGGCTAAAAATGACATCTTCTTTGAAACCGGTTGAAGGATTTTGATGAAACTTAATCACAATGATCTTTGGGATAGTCCTCCTCAGATTTATGTTTTTCGCAGCTGTCAGTCATGCAAAATGGCCACCATGGCTAAAATTTGTTAAAATTTAAAGAGATTTCAACGACATCTCCTCCGAAACCACTTAATCCATTCCAGTGAAATATCATACCCATGTTCCTTGTTCCAAAGTTTACATAGAGTTATATAGGAAAAGGCTAAAATTTACATCTTCTCTGAAACCTCTTGAAGGATTTTGTTGAAACTTTATCACAATGATCTTTGGGATAGTGCTCCTCAGATTTGTGTTTTTCGCAGACGCCAGTTGTCCAAGATGGCCACCATGGCTAATACTAAGTCAAATTTTTAGGAAATTTCAAACGACATCACCTCCGAAACCAGTTTATCAGTGAAATATCATATACATGTTCCTTGGGTTGGCCTCTATCAAATTTGTGTTTTTCGTTATCCTCGAATAATCAAAATGGTTGCCATGTGACCCAAGGTTTACATAGAGTTATATAGGAAAAGGTTCAATATGAAATCTTCTCTGAAACCTTTTGAAGGATTTTGTTGAAACTTTGTCACAATGGTTGGCGTCTATTAAGTGTGTATTTTTTGTTTTCTTGCAATAATCAAAATGGCTGTCGTGGCGACCCAAAGTTTATATAGGAAAAGGCTAATTATGACATCTTTACACAGTAGAGCGTCTGCAGGCCCTCTTGGGCCTCTTGTTTTTTAAGTGAAGGTAAATTAACCTTACAGCTTTTAGGTAAAGGCATCAGATTATTTTCAATGAGGCTTGCAGTTTAATTACACATTTCATTTACATTCAATTGTTAACCATTACTTATCTATCATAATGCAAAGTATGTGAAGTAAAATATGTAAATAAATCAACCTCACTTTGATGATTTCAGACAATGACAGACGGGGTACAACTTTGGTTGACCTCCACAAGATAGAGGGATGTGGACTTGGACTTATTATCGCAGGTAAGTTACAGATGAGGAGATGGGATTAAGAATCTTTCATGGGTATCCAGTGAAGATAGGGAATTCCAACCCGAGGTATAAGTGTTCCGATAAAAACACTTATACCTCGGGTTTGAATTCCCTATCTGAACCGAATATCCATGATAGATTTTTTCTTACATATCGGAGACATGTTTTGCGTTGACGCCGCCAGCTACTAACGTTTTGCATGTTTTCCTGCATACCGGATGTTGGCACGCGTGAATTTTATCTCGACCCTAGGGTGAGATGGAAATATCTAGCCCCGGTAAAATGACGGATATCCTTGTCCGGTATGCAAGAAACAGCCTGCTGACAGGGATGTGGACACAGTACCTGTATCCACATGCTGTTTTATAGTTGCATATCATGTACTGGACCAGCCATTGGTAGTACATCTCGGCCATTGGTAGTAAATATCACGCACTGAGGGAGGTTATCAATGTTGATATCCTTTTTAACTCTGCTCTACTTGAATATATAAGTCGTTGATAATAATTAATTCATAAAGTATAGAATTTCGCTGGGACTCTATCAATAGTTATAAGATACACCGTGTAATATGGTATGTATACGCTTCACTGATCCTTTCGTCTTTTGTTGACATCGTCAGTTGAACGGTATGCTTTAATTTAATCTTTTCGTATTTATCATAGGTTTAATATATGGTGCATTTTTTATGGCCATAAATAAGAAACAACTCCCTTTTACAAGTTGTCACATTGCTGGTATCCACGAGGCGTATATAATTTATGCTCTGTGATGGGTTTACTAAGTAAAGACATGGTTATAGTCAGTTATGTTACTGTTACTGTGGAAATGGAGAGTAAATATAAAAGTGTTGTAATAAAAATCGTAATAAAAACATGCTAAGTTGGTGATTGTTCTAAAAAGTACTGGTATATTGTAAAGGATGTATTTTGGTGAGTATATTTAAATGTCAGTTTTTGTTGTTGTTTTTTTGGTAACTTAGGCAAGATTAAGTTATCTGTGTATTAATCACTGTATAAGATGACAAATTTATCTGAAAATATCATGACACAGCAAGATTTATTTTGTTATGTCATCCTCAGCAGTTATTTTTTTGTGTTTTTTTTTGCTTTTTACCTGGACAATATGTACATCTGTTCTTCATATTGATACCTTCCTAACAACTGGAGCATCACAACAATATGTGGTATCTCTTCTTCATATTGATACCTTCCTGACAACTGGAGCATCACAGCAATATGTGTATCTCTTCTTCATATTGATACCTACCTAACAACTGGAGCATCACAACAATTTGTGCATCTCTTCTTCATATTGATACCTACCTAACAACTGGAGCATCACAACAATATGTTCATCTCTTCTTCATATTGATACCTTCCTAACAACTGGAGCATCACAACAATATTTGCATCTCTTCTTCATATTGATACCTACCTAACAACTGAAGCATCACAACAATATTTGCATCTCTTCTTCATATTGATACCTTCCTAACAACTGAAGCATCACAACAATATGTGTATCTCTTTTTCATATTGATACCTTCCTAACAACTGGAGCATCACAACAGTATGTGTATCTCTTCTTCATATTGATACCTACCTAACAACTGAAGCATCACAACAATATGTGCATCTCTTCTTCATATTGATACCTTCCTAACAACTGAAGCATCACAACAATATGTGCATCTCTTCTTCATATTGATACCTTCCTAACAACTGGAGCATCACAACAATATGTGCATCTCTTCTTCATATTGATACCTACCTAACAACTGGAGCATCACAGCAATATGTGCATCTCTTCTTCATATTGATACCTACCTAACAACTGGAGCATCACAACAATTTGTGCATCTCTTCTTCATATTGATACCTACCTAACAACTGAAGCATCACAACAATATGTGTATCTCTTCTTCATATTGATACCTTTCCTAACAACTGAAGCATCACAACAATATGTGCATCTCTTCTTCATATTGATACCTTCCTAACAGCTGGAGCATCACAACAATATGTGTATCTCTTCTTCATATTGATACCCTCCTGACAATGAGCATCACAACAATATGTGGTATGTCCTCTTCATATTGATACCTTCCTAATAACTGGAGCTTCACGACAATATGCGCATCTCTTCTTCATATTGATACCTTCCTAACAACTGGAGCATCACAACAATATGTGCATCTCTTCTTCATATTGATACCTTCCTAACAACTGAAGCATCACAACAATATGCGCATCTCTTCTTCATATTGATACCTTCCTAACAACTGGAGCATCACAACAATAAGTGCATCTCTTCTTCATATTGATACCTTCCTAACAACTGGAGCATCACAACAATATGTTCATCTCTTCTTCATATTGATACCTTCCTAACAACTGAAGCATCACAACAATATGTGCATCTCTTCTTCATATTGATACCTTCCTAACAACTGGAGCATCACAACAATATGTGCATCTCTTCTTCATATTTATACCTTCCTGATAACTGAAGCATCACAACAATATGTGGTATCTCTTCTTCATATTGATACCTACCTAACAACTGGAGCATCACAACAATATGTGGTATCTCTTCTTCATATTGATACCTTCGTAACTACTAGAGCATCACAACAATATGTGCATCTCTTTTTCATATTGATACCTTTCTGACAACAGGAGCATCACAACAATATGTGTATCTCTTCTTCATATTGATACCTACCTAACAACTGGAGCATCACAACAATTTGTGCATCTCTTTTTCATATTGATACCTTCCTAACAACTGGAGCATCACAACAATATGTGCATCTCTTCTTCATATTTATACCTTCCTGATAACTGAAGCATCACAACAATATGTGTATCTCTTCTTCATATTGATACCTTTCCTAACAACTGAAGCATCACAACAATATGTGCATCTCTTCTTCATATTGATACCTTCCTAACAGCTGGAGCATCACAACAATATGTGTATCTCTTCTTCATATTGATACCTTTCCTAACAACTGAAGCATCACAACAATATGTGCATCTCTTCTTCATATTGATACCTTCCTAACAGCTGGAGCATCACAACAATATGTGTATCTCTTCTTCATATTGATACCCTCCTGACAATGAGCATCACAACAATATGTGGTATGTCCTCTTCATATTGATACCTTCCTAATAACTGGAGCTTCACGACAATATGCGCATCTCTTCTTCATATTGATACCTTCCTAACAACTGGAGCATCACAACAATATGCGCATCTCTTCTTCATATTGATACCTTCCTAACGACTGGAGCATCACAACAATATGTGGTATCTCTTCTTCATATTGATACCTACCTAACAACTGGAGCATCACAACAATATGTGCATCTCTTCTTCATATTGATACCTTCCTAACAACTGGAGCATCACAACAATATGTGCATCTCTTCTTCATATTGATACCTTCCTAACAACTGAAGCATCACAACAATATGTGCATCTCTTCTTCATATTGATACTTTCCTAACAACTGGAGCATCACAACAATATGTGCATCTCTTCTTCATATTTATACCTTCCTGATAACTGAAGCATCACAACAATATGTGGTATCTCTTCTTCATATTGATACCTACCTAACAACTGGAGCATCACAACAATATGTGCATCTCTTCTTCATATTTATACCTTCCTTATAACTGAAGCATCACAACAATATGTGGTATCTCTTCTTCATATTGATACCTTCGTAACAACTAGAGCATCACAACAATATGTGTATCTCTTCTTCATATTGATACCTTCCTAACAACTGGAGCATCACAACAATATGTGGTATCTCTTCTTCATATTGATACCTACCTAACAACTGGAGCATCACAGCAATATGCGCATCTCTTCTTCATATTGATACCTTCCTGACAACTGTAGGAGAAGATAAAAAAAAGAATGGGTGCGGGGAGGGGAGACATCTGCATTTGTTAACAAAACTAACATCTAGTTACATGTAGATAGGATGTTTCCTTGAAATAGGATCTTTATTTCATTAGGAAGTATAGTTTAACAACCTCATAGGCATTGTGCTAGTAGTATAAGAATACGTATGTATGTAATCATATAGTTACTGAACAGAGAAGTTTGTAAATCAACTGTTTGAGTATAAATGTATATAAATGTTTATTATCTGAGTCTTGTCAAGTGAGGCTTACATAACTGCTGAACAAAAAAATACAGATACAAGATACAAGCAAAATATACCAGATAGTTTTTACACAAGAAGGTATTCACTCTGTTAGTAGTTTATCTCATGTTGGTATTCAAACCAAGATCCCCGTGTGGTTGCCGGGGTAGAATACAACCACTGCAAATCCTTCTAGAGGCAGAGGGGTAGGATCCCCTTTCATTTTCATTTTGTAATTTTTAATCATGGTCATTCAAGGTCTTCATCATGAATGTGTATGCAAACGTGGAAACATGGCTCAGTTGTAAATAGGATTAGCCTGACATGTTCATTGCTGTTAGGTGCCATATAACTTACATGTGTTGGTGTGCCTCAGTCAATCAGACCCAAGACTCCAGATTGATATATACCACATCATCATACTTCAGCTTCAGTACCTACATACAATGGTATATTGATCAATAGGTACACTCCTATTACTGGATTTTGACAGCTATCATATTACTGTGGTTTTTTAGCTCTACTGATCAGAGATAGCAGAGCTTATGCCGTGGTGCGGTGTCCGTCGTCCGTCCATCCGTCTGTCCGTCCGTAATCTTTTTTTTGTAGTGACTACTCCTCTGAATCTACTGAATGGATTTTCATGAAACTTTACAAAAATGTTGCCCATGAAGTCTAGTTGATCCTAGCAAAAATTCATGTTGATGTAAAATCCAAGATGGCCGCCACGGCTAAAAATAGATTTTTAAAAAACAAGTTGGTAGCGACTACTTCTTGAAAACTATAAGTGATATTGATATGGGACTTCTCCTAAAATGATCAGTATGATATCTTGTTGATCCTTGTCGAAAATTATTTTGATTCGACGTTAAACATGGCTGCCAGCGGCCTTCTTTGTTTACATAGAATTATATAATGAAAACTTGTAGCGACTACTCCTCTGAAACTACTTGACGGATTTTCATGAAACTTCACACAAATGTTGCTCTTGATGTCCAATTGATCCTAGCAAAACTTCAGGTCGGCCGGAAATTCAAGATGGCCACCACGGCTAAAAATAGATTTTCAAAAAACATGTTTGTAGCGACTACTTCTTGAAAACTATAAGTGATATTGATATGGGACTTCTTCTTAAATGATCAGCATGACATGATGTTGGTCCTTGTCGAAAATCGTTTTGATTCGATGTTAAACATGGCTGTCAGCGTCCAGGTCAAAATACAAGTTTGTAGCGACTACTTCTTGAAAACTATAAGTGATATTGATATGGGTCTTTTTCCAAAATGATCAGTATGACATGATGTTGATCCTTGTCGAAAATTATTTTGATTTGACGTTAAACATGGCCACCAGCGGCCATCTTCGTTTACATAGAGTTATATAATGAAAACTTGTAGCGACTACTCCTCTGAAACTACTTGACGGATTTTCATGAAACTTCACAGGAATGCTGATCTAGCTATCAAAATCCTATCAGTAGAGCTTCAAGGTCATTGACCTCTTGTTTGCATAGCATGGCAGACACTAAGGGATCACTTTGTCTGTTGTCTGTTATCATCAATCGTCATCCATCCATTAATGTGAAACCTTGGCGCTAACTTGAAAAGTATTTGACCTATGTTCATGAAACTTCACACACACCTTCATCTTACCTCAAGGAATGCTGTTACACATGCCCAGTAACTCTTGTCTCATTTTGGCAGTTATACCCCTTTTCATAAAACTTTTAATCTGCAACACAACCTAGCTCATAACTTAGCAAAATATTGACCTATGGTCGTGAAACTTTATACAGCTTTTCCTTCTCATTTATTCAATGCCATGTACATGCCCAATAACTCTCAATTTCGTTTAGGCAAAGTTATGCCCCTTTTAATAAAACTGCCAATCTAACCTAGCTCATAACTTGGCAAAATATTGAATGTACGTCCCCTAATAGATTAACACTTCTCACGCCTTCGGCATTACCGGTATAAGACATCATGACAGATGAGCATCTGCGTCAACATGCTGTGCCTCTTGTTGGAGTTGGTCTGTTTTTCAAGGGTCGATCACAAAAAACATTTTAAACATGGACATATAAATTCATTTGGCATCCATGATAATTTATGATGTAATCTAACTTAATGATGCAATATTTAACCCTTTCTTTGCCATTTACCAGGTGGTATGGACAAAGGCCTGCCTCCCCACATCTCCAATCTGAGGCCGGGTGGTATTGCCCACAGGTAATATCTTTATGTATTTATTCTACTAAAGTTATGATAAAAAAGAAATCTAAAAAGTATGCAGGCAACAAAGACTGAAGTTGTATAATTCAATAATGAATTTTTAAACTTAATTTTTAACACCCACTATGAAACACACAAACTATTCTTGGTGGCAAAGCAAAGTTGTGTCGATGGTAAAGTTGTGTTGATGGTAAAGTTGCGTCCAATTTACCAACCTCCATACTCGCTCAAGTACTACTCTGTGTCAGGAAGTCATAACTTGGCTTTTATTGCCGAGTTGAATACTGACTGCGCTAATTGTACACCCATATTGGATACTGTGTGATTACGATGACTAAACCTGAATAGATGTTGGATGATGTTTGTTTATCGTAACTAGGTCGGATTGTCTGGAGGTCGGCAACACGATCCTGTCTGTCAATGGGATTCGTACCAGCTCAATGAAACATGACGAGATCATCAACCTGCTGAAAAATGCCGACGAAAATGTCCGATTGGAGATTGAATATGAGCTCCCAGATGGTGGTAATATACTCTTTGTTACCAGTGTGACGTTAGTATGTTTGGTTGTAGTATACTTTCTATGTTAGCGATGACTGTGTTACTTTAGTATGTTTGGTTGTAGTATACTTTCTATGTTATCGATGACTGTGTTACTTTAGTATGCTTGGTTGTATTATACTTTCTGTGTTATCAATGACTGTGTTACTTTAGTATGTTTGGTTGTAGTATACTTTCTATGTTATCGATGACTGTGTTACTTTAGTATGTTTGGTTGTATTATACTTTCTATGTTAGCGATGACTGTGTTACTTTAGTATGTTTGGTTGTAGTATACTTTCTATGTTAGCGATGACTGTGTTACTTTAGTATGTTGGGTTGTAGTATACTTTCTATGTTACCGATGACTGTGTTACTTTAGTATGTTGGGTTGTAGTATACTTTCTATGTTACCGATGACTGTGTTACTTTAGTATGTTGGGTTGTAGTATACTTTCTGTGTTATCAATGACTGTGTTACTTTAGTATGTTTGGTTGTAGTATACTTTCTGTGTTATCAATGACTGTGTTACTTTAGTGTGTTGGGTTGTAGTATACTTTCTGTGTTATCGATGACTGTGTTACTTTAGTATGTTGGGTTGTAGTATACTTTCTGTGTTATCAATGACTGTGTTACTTTAGTATGTTTGGTTGTAGTATACTTTCTGTGTTATCAATGACTGTGTTACTTTAGTATGTTTGGTTGTAGTATACTTTCTGTGTTATCGATGACTGTGTTACTTTAGTATGTTGGGTTGTAGTATACTTTCTGTGTTATCAATGACTGTGTTACTTTAGTATGTTCGGTTGTAGTATACTTTCTATGTTATCGATGACTGTGTTACTTTAGTATGTTTGGTTGAAGTATACTTTCTGTGTTATCAATGACTGTGTTACTTTAGTATGTTTGGTTGTAGTATACTTTCTATGTTCTCGATGACTGTGTTACTTTAGTATGTTTGGTTGTAGTATACTTTCTGTGTTATCAATGACTGTGTTACTTTAGTATGTTTGGTTGTAGTATACTTTCTATGTTATCGATGACTGTGTTACTTTAGTATGTTTGGTTGAAGTATACTTTCTGTGTTATCAATGACTGTGTTACTTTAGTATGTTTGGTTGTAGTATACTTTCTATGTTATCGATGACTGTGTTACTTTAGTATGTTTGGTTGAAGTATACTTTCTATGTTATCGATGACTGTGTTACTTTAGTATGTTTGGTTGTAGTATACTTTCTATGTTATCAATGGATGTGTGACTTTAGTATGTTTGGTTGTATACTTTCTATGTTATCAATGACTGTGTTACTTTAGAATCAGTTCACTACTTTTGTAGAATAACACATATTACCATATGTATTTTGTAAATGTTTAAAGATATACCTGCATCCTAACCAATGCCAGTAAAAGTATTTGACCTATGTTCATGAAACTTCACACACATATTCATCTTAACCCAAGGAATGTTGTTACACATGTGCAATAACTCTGGCTTCCATTTTTTCAGCGTTATGCTCCCTTATGTAAAACTTTAACCTTCAACCTACGTGCTATTGTTTGTTGGAAGTATCATATTGGTTGGATTGGTTGAAATAGATAAATGATTGACAACTGACGTCATGTTAATTGCTTCTGCTACCATTGCTAGGTCCTACAGATACGTTTTCTGTGCGTTGTAAGCAGAACACAGTGGTACTCGACACAGACAGCTCCAGCTTTGGCTTCACGTTACGAGGGGGCATGTGTCATGACAGGCTTAAATGTCGACCTCTCACCGTGACTCAGATACGACCCGGGGGCGCGGCAGACAGGTCAGTTTGATATTGTTATAACAATGTTAGTCATGCTGATGCTTAATTTGAATTATTACCCTGAATAAGCTTTATTAAAACTTAGTTATAGCGTATCAAAGTCTTCCTAAAATTGACAAGAAAATAATGACAGACTGGGGAAAATAGATTTCCATGGTTAAAGGTATAGCAAGTTATAAAATTTTTTTTTTGCGCCTGGTTAATCAAATACATGTGTAATCAAATGACTTTTTCTGTGTGCATACCTAAATTGCTTTAAATATTTTTTGGGGTAATACTGTTTTGACAAATAAACGTTTCTCTGCAGTACTCATATCAGTGTTGGCCAATACCCAAATACTGGTGTTATACCCAGTTACCTTCAAAAGCTTACCTGTGGCTCTGTTAACAGTCACGTAAGTCATAAACATATGTCTACGTCCTGTGATGATTTCTTCTGGGCAAATCATAGCTTTAATACATGAACACAATATTGTGAAGATGATGCAAGCTGTGAAAACATACACTTCTTTCCTTCTTATAATTTATATATAGTATTTGCAGTTGGGAAGTATAGAGTTGACAAAATGGAAGGGATGTTCTGTGCTTATTTTAAGCAAATTAAAATGGTTATAAAATACTTGGTAAAATAGTTACTTTTATTTGTGGTGTCATGTACGTTAACAAAGCACTTTGTTGAATGACAAATGTGTTATTTGGATTCTGGACAGGGTACATGGGCTCAGCATTTCCTTCCAGGAAAGTACATCCCCCTCAATCAATGACTCAAGTGGATATATATTTAGAGCCCATCTCTCCTGTCAATAATACAGGTAAGTAATACTAACAATTTTTACTATGATTCATTACAGAGAAGGATCACTGAAGGCTGGAGACCGCATATTGGCTGTGAACGACTTCAGTGTTGTAATGTTGAATCTCACAGAAATAAATATGCTGCTGTCACAGTGTAATGGAGAGACACATTTCACAGTGGAGTACGACATCTCAGTCATAGGTATGGCTATATCAATGATTATTATCATTGTCATCATCAACATCATCATCATCAAATCAATAATTTATGTCCTTCATTATTGTCATCATTATCATCAACAAAATAACCATCATCATCATCATTATCATCACCACAACAACCATGCTCCTGGAAATTACTTTGCTAAATTTGGTTTATAATTATATCCTTGCTTTCACAAAGTGGTGTGTCTATATAGGAATCACGCTGTTTGTAAATTCCCGTCACATCCCGACACTTAACACATTTTTGTCACGTCGCGTCGCATTTTTGCCGTCGCGTAACACATTTGTATTACTAGCATTTCTCAAACAGTTTTGAATGAGTTGTTCCCAGACTTCATATACACATAACAAATGATGACCTTAAGTCCCGCTACATCACCCATTGTTGACTGCCGAATTTATTACAGAATTATGGCCCTTCGTTTCACTTAGAATAGCCCTGTGTGGTTCCGGGGGCCCCGTTTGGTTACGGGGCAAAGAATAGGGCCACTGCAGATCCCGTTGGAGGGGAAGGCAGAGGGGTAGAACCCACCCCCACCAAATTCATGTTCATTTTATCATTTTTTGTTCATGCTCATTAAAGTCTTCATCATGACCCCAGCAATGTTTCAGGTGCCATCTCGCTCCAGCGTAAATGGAGTGTCTACAACAGAATTTGCAGCAACTCTGCAGTTCAGGGTGAGAAGGTTCTAGGCCCATTCTCCATATTTTATCTCGATGTACATGGAGGATGAGCCTGGCATGTTCATTCCTGTTAGGCGCCATATAACCTTTCTTGTGTTGATGCGCCTTAAAACCCCAATTCAGTTCAATTCAATTCAAATGACTTAGAATAAAAAAAGCGGGACTATTCACCTTCAGTGATAGTTCTAGTTTTATTTGAACATGGAAATAAAATACGAGGGGTAAATAATGCGATTGGTATTGATACTAGAATACTATAATCATTTTTGATCAATTGTTTTTGCGATTTCCTTCAAAGTACTCCCCCTTAGCCGAAACACACATTTTGAGCCGCGTAATCCACTTCTGAAAACATTTTTCGTATTCATGAACAGGTACACCCTTAAAGCAGAAATTTGTCCTAAATCAACAAATCCGTGGTTGATATGTTTTTAATTATCAAATATCATTATAAATACGATGGTAACTATGCTATTGATGTATTTTTAGTGAAAATATGTTTTTAAAGATAAAAACCGAAAAGATGAACAGGCTACGCTAAAAAATTGAAAAAAATCAAAGGGGGAAAACTCTTCCTCGTAAAACCGGAAGTGACGTCATTGGGAACAAAACGAAACCATTTGTACATAGGGAAAGCACGCAAAAACAGTATAGTGTGTGTGAAAATGTCGGAATTAAGCGACTATGATGCCGAGTCAGATGAAATGCCCATGATAAGAAGGTTGCACAATGTGCAACCTTACGATTTTGAGCCAGAATTCGTGTCTGAGGATGAAAATACCTCGGATTCATCAACCGATGGCGATGAGGAAGTTGAACGCGGTGCAGGTCATCGAAATTCTGAAAGTCACCAGCAACGCTGCAATATCTCGGTACATTTACACTAAGCGCGAAATGCAGTATATTACGAATGAATGGACATGGTCTAATACTTGTACATTAATACGAGCGTCAGATTATAAGGACTTTATTTTTGCCGAAAAATAGACATTGAAAAAATATATTTAGAGTCTAGTAAGTATAATTGATAAATAAATAAATGTAACAGCATCTAATTTCTATAGTATTCTATATACCATAAGTCCCCGCCGCCTCCAAAACAGTCTTTAGTGGTGTATGAGATTCGGATTTGCAGTATGACACGCTCTCCACGTGCCGCCAAATAACAATATACCACACAGCGACTAATCAACTATTGCGGTGCCCTATTGAAGTACAGCCTAATCATGGTACAAACGTCGGTATATGACAAAATCATGCACCATTTAGGGAAACGTAGTTTTATGATATGCCTACATTTCCTGTATATTGCAATTCCGTGAGCGGTGCAATACCGCCGCGGCGAGCCGCGTATTGCACAAGACGGATATATGATGCGTGAGAAACGAGTTAGTTCATCGCGCACGAAGATGATCTAAATAATATAGTCAAATGTATTATGAGCACGACATAATGTATTATGTACATGTAGAGATCGAAAAAACAGACCTAACAATTTTTTTATTTAGAATATAAAGTATATATATGCTTGTAAAGCACTTATTTTACTTACTGCATGAGGTAAAAGCCGTTATTGTTGTTGTTTTGCCATACAACATTACTGAACTAATATAATAGCTAGTAACATTATCAATTTTCTGCGTTTTAATAGACATCCATGAAACATTTTGTCATTATTTTCAAATCCAGAGACCGATATATAACTCTATATAAATCTATAACACTATTGGCAGAAGAAGGTGTATAATTTAAAACAAAACAAAACAAAAAAATACTACAAAATATATATTGAAACAACGACAGTGTTTATTTCACCGAATTCATTTACATTCATATGCTAAACCTTTTTAGCGATCTTTTGAAAAAGACGGCTACATTATATTAGCGCCGTTCACGTAAGACGCATGCATCTAATTCAACAGCTAAACAATCACGATGTACATATCTAAGACTATATACCTTTCTACAATTTATCATACACATACCCGAGGAATTGCTAAGATAACTGAACAAAAACTTCTATCTTACCTCATTTAATAATTTCTTCCTCAACGCCGGTCGAATCGGCGAATAAAACTTGCTCGGAGACGGCGGGGTTAGGCACTTCTAATTTTTGTAGGAAAATATTGTTGGTATCGCTGTTGTTTTTAATCTGTATGGCCGTCTGTCCTTCAAATTCAATGAAAATGAAACCAAAGGATGGATTTCCCACGAATCCAACTCAAAGTGTTTACTACAAACTCGCGCGTCTTTCGAAGGTTCCCATTTTTTTGACGCGACGGGCGATTTTCGTCGACAGCGGTCCACCCACAATTCAAATCTTAATCTATCATTAACCTGATTAGGAAAACGAAAAAAACTGATGTTATTAGATTGTCCTTTTTTATGCACACTTTGACACCCAGCTACAGCACACGGCATTTTTAACACGTACCATAAAACTTAATCCTACATAGACAATACTATACAACTCAATGCGACACGCTGATCGTTTGGTACCAATGACGTCACAGGATCATGTGACACTTACCTGTCTTCAAAAAGGGCGAAACTCAAGCGTGTGCGCTATGAGATAAAATTGCCTTCTGTGAGAAAACGGGACAACCAATAAGTGTAATATTTGAACAGATTGTATATTATATACATATATTTCAGAATATATGCTCAAAAAACACGCTAAATTTCACCTTTAAGACACTGGTAAACAGCAGATCCCAGGGCATTCCTCGAGTTATATCTCTTCCCAGATAAGTGATTTTTTGAGTCGCCATGCTTCAGCATGGTTAGTTTAGTTGGGGAGCTTTACCGTTTTTGGCAATGTAGTCCCCTTTAACTGCCTCAAATACAACTTAATTTGATAAGGTGACTGACATGAACGTTATGTATACCGAGTAATATAACTACTGATTGTGAAATAATGAAATAATTGTAATTGTATACAGTATAAATGTGTCTTTTTTTTGTAGATTTACCGAAATATTATGCGCATTAATACACCAATTGTCGGACGAGGAGCTTTACGCACTTCGAGAATGCACTTCGAGAAAGTAGTTCCTTTAACTGCCTCAAGTATAACTTAATGTCATAAGGTGACTGACATGAATGTTATATATACCGAATAATATAACTACTGATTGTGAATAATTGTCATTGTATACAGTATATACGTGTCTTTCTTGAAAATGTACTGAAATACTACGCGCAATAATACACGCATAAATATTTATGAATGGAAAGTTTCAAATAGCGTAGTTACCCGGATGTCGAACATTCATTTCATTTACCCATGTAGTGTTTATTTCCTTGCTGGAATTCAATAAAAAATAATTATCTCACAGTGTATCAACAGAAAATCTAGTGCTCGAAAAGTAGGATAGCCTGATGCCTGGGGCTCGATTGAATGTTTGTGAAATTTTCGGGTCGTTAAAGAGCGGTGTCTTAGTAGTTCGGATGGTACATAATTTCGGATATTTTCTTCTTTTTTCTTTTTTTTTCTTTTTTTTTGCGTATTAAATAAGAAAAACTGTCCTTTACAAATACATGGTGGTGGAAAAAATATATATAAATTTACAGATACAGATATAAATTATATTTCTATTCATTATTTAAGGAGTTCCTGGAATCCTACTTTTAAAAGCATTCTAGTCTAGGCTCCTAATTCTTTAACTTGTAGAAATTGGTGACAAAAAGAAAAATATAGCCAGAGGAGGCCCTGATAGTCTAATAAAACCTGATTAAAAATTTGGCTCCAATTTTCGCTCAAGTTTCACCAAGTCGGCTCTGATTATTATCATTTGGCAAAAGTGCTAGTACTGTCATTTGCATCAGCTTGCTTACTCCAGCACAAAAAAAATCTCATGTTCTAAGCAGCAACATTTCATTTTAATACGCCACACCTGTAAAATTTAACATAACCTTTAACCTCACCAAGAAGACAGACACTTCAATCTTGGCGACTCTCAGGACCTTCAGTCCTTTGATTAGTCTTGGGAAGAGAAAATAGTCGCAGGGGGCTAGGTCTGGCGAGTAAGTGGGGTGCGGGAGAACGGTGATCTTCTCTCACTCCAAAAAGTCCGTTACAATACGGGCTTTGTGTCATGCAGAAGACGAACATACTTCAGACCTGTTATAGGGCGACGCTGTTTGTAGTACTTCTTCAATTGTTTCAATACTACGTTTTTATAAAACAGTCCTGTGACAGTTCTGCATTTTGGCACCGCCGTCTGTATGGCGGGATTGTTGGTAGTGAAAAAATTGCATACAGAACCTTCTTAACAGTTCGCGTTCGTTTGGCAATAATTGGTCGTTTCATATTTCTCGTGGCCAAGATTCGGTAAGATACTTTTCTTTTTGGCTCATAATGATGGACCCATGTTTCATCACCCTTAACTAAATTCTCAAACGATTTTTTGCTGTATTTCGGATACATTTTCAGAAGTTTTTTTGCTGTTGTAACCCTTAACTTCTTTTGGTCCTCTGTCAGCAAATGCGGTATCCATCTTGCATTCATTTTCTTAACTTTCAGATGCTTTTTCAGAATTAGATGAACTCGTGCTAACGACAAGTTTGTCATCCGAGCTAATTGTCTTACTGTGTATCGAGCATCAGCTTTCAGGATTTCATGGATTTTTTCAACGTTTTTCTTGGTCGTTGACGTTACAGGACGACCAGGGCGAGCAGTATCTTTCAGGCGCTTTGCCCGGATTTAAATTTGGCCACCCACCTACAAACAATACTATACGACATTTGACCATCCCCGTAAATGTCACACACCTCTTGGTGAATGTCTTTCGGCTTCAACCCAAGTAATGACTACCTCTAATATAGGCCCTAATTTCAAGCACATTTTCTTCTCGTTTGCCAGTCATTTTGCATATAGTGTTACGAATACGCTATAAAGCAATGTACATTGCACCAAGGTCAGTGAATGTAAGAATGAGAATTTTACCTTTGAAAGGCATCAGTGATCACTCTAGCGATACGAAGTGGTTTCATGTAAATATTGCACGAGTTCCGCGAAATAATACAGCAGTCGCATTATTAACGGAACACCCCTCGTAGATTTGCTTTTGAGCCTTTCTAAACATTCCATGACTATCAAGACAAGAAAAAGTGCATGTATAGTTACAGTTTTATCTCAAATCATGTTATAAATCATCAACAACAATCATGAAATAGCTGTTCACTCACCGTTGTTACTAAACTTTCCTGTCTGTTCTGTATGTCTAGATGCCGTACAGAAAGTGTTCACTCACCGTTGTTACTAAACTTTCCTGTCTATTCTCTACGTCTAGATGCCGTACAGAAAGTGTTCACTCACCGTTGTTACTAATCTTTCCTGTCTATTCTCTACGTCTAGATGCAGTACAGAAAGTGTTCACTCACCGTTGTTACTAAACTTTCCTGTCTATTCTCTACGTCTAGATGCCGTACAGAAAGTGTTCACTGACCGTTGTTACTAAACTTTCCTGTCTATTCTCTACGTCTAGATGCTTTACAGAAATTTTTCACTCACCATTGTTACTAAACTTTCCTGTCTGTTCTCTACGTCTAGATGCCACTCATCGTTGTTACTAAACTTTCCTGTCTATTCTCTACGTCTAGATGCCGTACAGAAAGTGTTCACTCACCGTTGTTACTAAACTTTCCTGTCTATTCTCTACGTCTAGATGCCACTCACCATTGTTACTAAACTTTCCTGTCTATTCTCTACGTCTAGATGCCATACAGAAAGTGTTCACTCACCGTTGTTACTAAACTTTCCTGTCTATTCTCTACGTCTAGATGCCGTACAGAAAGTGTTCACTCACCGTTGTTACTAAACTTTCCTGTCTATTCTCTACGTCTAGATGCCGTACAGAAAGTGTTCACTGACCGTTGTTACTAAACTTTCCTGTCTATTCTCTACGTCTAAATGCCGTACAGAAAGTGTTCACTGACCGTTGTTACTAAACTTCCCTGTCTATTCTCTACGTCTAGATGCCGTACAGAAAGTGTTCACTCACCGTTGTTACTAAACTTTCCTGTCTATTCTCTACGTCTAGATGCCGTACAGAAAGTGTTCACTGACCGTTGTTACTAAACTTTCCTGTCTGTTCTCTACGTCTAGATGCAGTACAGAAAGTGTTCACTCACCGTTGTTACTAAACTTTCCTGTCTATTCTCTACGTCTAGATGCCGTACAGAAAGTGTTCACTCACCGTTGTTACTAAACTTTCCTGTCTATTCTCTACGTCTAGATGCCGTACAGAAAGTGTTCACTCACCGTTGTTACTAAACTTTCCTGTCTATTCTCTACGTCTAGATGCCACTCACCGTTGTTACTAAACTTTCCTGTCTATTCTCTACGTCTAGATGCCATACAGAAAGTGTTCACTCACCGTTTACTTAACTTTCCTGTCTATTCTCTACGTCTAGATGCCGTACAGAAAGTGTTCACTCACCGTTGTTACTAATCTTTCCTGTCTGTTCTCTACGTCTAGATGCCACTCACCGTTGTTACTAAACTTTCCTGTCTATTCTCTACGTCTAGATGCAGTACAGAAAGTGTTCACTGACCGTTGTTACTAAACTTTCCTGTCTATTCTCTACGTCTAGATGCCGTACAGAAAGTGTTCACTGACCGTTGTTACTAAACTTTCCTGTCTATTCTCTACGTCTAAATGCCGTACAGAAAGTGTTCACTGACCGTTGTTACTAAACTTCCCTGTCTATTCTCTACGTCTAGATGCCGTACAGAAAGTGTTCACTCACCGTTGTTACTAAACTTTCCTGTCTATTCTCTACGTCTAGATGCCGTACAGAAAGTGTTCACTGACCGTTGTTACTAAACTTTCCTGTCTGTTCTCTACGTCTAGATGCAGTACAGAAAGTGTTCACTCACCGTTGTTACTAAACTTTCCTGTCTATTCTCTACGTCTAGATGCCGTACAGAAAGTGTTCACTCACCGTTGTTACTAAACTTTCCTGTCTATTCTCTACGTCTAGATGCCGTACAGAAAGTGTTCACTCACCGTTGTTACTAAACTTTCCTGTCTATTCTCTACGTCTAGATGCCACTCACCGTTGTTACTAAACTTGCCTGTCTATTCTCTACGTCTAGATGCCATACAGAAAGTGTTCACTCACCGTTTACTTAACTTTCCTGTCTATTCTCTACGTCTAGATGCCGTACAGAAAGTGTTCACTCACCGTTGTTACTAATCTTTCCTGTCTGTTCTCTACGTCTAGATGCCACTCACCGTTGTTACTAAACTTTCCTGTCTATTCTCTACGTCTAGATGCAGTACAGAAAGTGTTCACTGACCGTTGTTACTAAACTTTCCTGTCTATTCTCTACGTCTAGATGCCGTACAGGAAGTGTTCACTCACCATTGTTACTAAACTTTCCTGTCTATTCTCTACGTCTAGATGCCGTACAGAAAGTGTTCACTGACCGTTGTTACTAAACTTTCCTGTCTATTCTCTACGTCTAGATGCCGTACAGAAAGTGTTCACTCACCGTTGTTACTAAACTTTCCTGTCTATTCTCTTCGTCTAGATGCCGTACAGAAAGTGTTCACTCACCGTTGTTACTAAACTTTCCTGTCTATTCTCTACGTCTAGATGCCGTACAGAAAGTGTTCAATGACCGTTGTTACTAAACTTTCCTGTCTATTCTCTACGTCTAGATGGCGTACAGAAAGTGTTCACTCACCGTTGTTACTAAACTTTCCTGTCTATTCTCTACGTCTAGATGCAGTACAGAAAGTGTTCACTGACCGTTGTTACTAAACTTTCCTGTCTATTCTCTACGTCTAGATGCCGTACAGAAAGCCACAGGTCCATTATTGATAGAAATAGAAAAGACCCGTGGGGCTACGCTGGGGATTTCGCTGTCACACGCTCGACACAAAGGCAAACACTGCGTGTGTATTGACAGTATACGACCTATGAGTATATCTGACAGGTAAGGTACACTACTGTTATGGGCGCTGGTTTCTCCCGAAGTTTTGATTTTGATTTTTCCAGACACAATTTAAATAGGACCTAAGTAAGTTGTCTGTCAGTGAAACAGGCATTTTTAGTGCTAAATAAAAATACCTTACTTTTTGAAAGCAGTAGAGAAATACAA
Organism: Cyrtodaria siliqua; assembly: GCA_037043455.1. Lineage (NCBI taxonomy): Eukaryota > Metazoa > Mollusca > Bivalvia > Adapedonta > Hiatellidae > Cyrtodaria > Cyrtodaria siliqua. The sequence continues at coordinate 11,654 of JAWPHD010019789.1, read as the reverse complement.
AAAGCACATGCAAATGTTGTTTTTGTTAGGGCATTTTCAATGTAAAATTCTGTTCTATAAAAAAAAAAGAAAAATAGTAAAAGCATATGTTGGCTGTCAAATAATTAAGGTATTGTCAAAATAGTGCATGTAAATGCTGAAACAACTTTGGCTGAAACAAACACCCCAATAAGAGTACATATGAACTTTTTTGTACATGTGCCTTTTGTGTTTAAAATAGAGGTTTTACAGAAATGCTTTAAAACAATTTGGAATTTTTCGTCTGGCTCTGTATCTCAAAAACATTTCCTTGGAACACTTGAACATATGTTCAATTGTTATGTTTCTTTATTTGACTGGCATTTTTCGATGACCAGTAACTGCCATAGCTACAGGTAGCTACAAGTTTTGATTGGTCATAATTTGTTATAATTTGTTTTAGATGTGGTGCCCTACACACGGGGGATCACATCCTGTCCATAGATGGTGCTGATGTCGAGCACATGACTGTTGCAGAGGCAACACAGCTGTTGAAGACATCCCCTAGCGACCAGATCAAGATGGAGATACTTCCTGTGAGACTGGTAGAGCAGAAATCTTCGAGGGACATGGTACTGCTGAATGCTGGTAGGCTGTTGTTTGTTATTTGTAGTCTCTATATTTTGTAGTCTCTATATATTCTGTCAATCCATACATTTGGATCCAGTTGCTACATTTAATGTTTTCTTCTTAACTCTTTTGTCTTGTGATGTGTTTTTTTAAAAGGCCAAGTGACAACAATGATTTTTTGCCTAGTCCAAATCGATAGTTTGAAAATGCTCCAGATGAATATATTTTTTATACGCCCGTCGTAAGACTGGAAGTATTATGGCGTGGTGGCGTCCGTCTGTCTGTTAAGTTTTGCGATGTCCGCTCTGTAACTCAAACAAATATTATCCAATCATAATAAACTTGGAAATGATGTTTATGGGCATAATATCTCAGTCACTTGCGAAAATCAGCCCAATCGCCCTCGTAACAACGGAGTTACGGCCCTTTAATTATTGAAAATTGACAGTTTTAACGATGTCCGGTCTCTAACTCAAACAAATATTATCCAATCATTATGAAACTTGGAAATAATGTTTATGTGCATAATATCTAGGTCAAGTTTAAAAAACAGACCAATCGCCCTGGTAACAACGGAGTTTGTATTATGTTGCGTCCATCCGTCTTGTTATCACAGTTACAAATGATCCAATTTTGACAGGCCTATTCTGTGTCCAGTGGACACTCTTGTTTGACGAAATGAAACGGAGGAAATTATTTTTAACTTCAAAGAAAATAATAACTAAAAAAAAGAAAGTAAAAGCGCGCAATTAAAGGGATATTCAGCAATACTTGATGTCAGACAAATAATGTCAAATAATGTCAAAACAACATATTTTTTTGACAGAACAACAGTTTGCATTTGATTTTTGAAGTTGATCATTTATGTTGCTTGGCCTGTTTTGTGCTTTTGATCGTAAATATGTATTGTATACGATGAAGTCCTGAGCATCCTGTCCCATCTACAACTGTCCCATCTACAACTGTACATGTACGCTGCTTTGTGCACCCAGTAGTGAGTTCTGTGTACACTCAACTCCCACAGCTTTGTTAGTTGGATGGGTCTGGTTCCCCAGTTGTCACAAGTACTGGAGCCAGACACCTTAGGGTACCAGAGGGAAATATAACATATATATAATAAAATACAAATCTATGGATGCATGGTTAATATATTTATTGGCTGACTGGTTTCGTCATCTAGATTTTTCAAAGCCTAAGTAATATATATACTGATCATTATGTGTTGTTAAGTAGTCATTTTAATGTTGATATTTTCTATTTAGTGAGACAATTATATAATGTATCAATTCAAAATTGTTGTTGCTTCTACAATGACACTGAAGTCCTCTTCTAATATATCTTCTGTGCATGCACATACCTATTTATCTCTGAGTTAATTCAGAGAAACAGTGGATCATTGTAATCCTGAGATACGATAAAGCTCTTTCATAATCTATTGTGAAGTGGAAAACGTTCTTTTCAGTCATTTTGCACTTTACAGTATAAGCACGTTATATGATTATTGTGGTCAGTTTTACCCAGTAAGCACTCTATAAAAATGTTGGGGTAAATTTAAATCAACAATTTGCACTTTATCAGTACTTTTCAATCATTTTGTACATGTACCAATTAAGCACTTTGTAATCTAATATTAAGCACAGTTACCATTATTTCATAATATTTTTTAAGTTTATTAGATCAAAAGAGTCATATTTCTCATTAATGGTACAATTATACAATTGTATCTTGATAGGAAATATAAAGTTCTCCAACGTGCATGAAAACCTCACCATGGCTTGACATTTTACCTTGACAGTCAGTGCTGTGGAATGCCAAATAGTGTACCAAGCCAAGTTTTAATAAGATGGTAAAATAAATGCAAAAAGAAAGAAAATATTTTTTTTTCTTCAAAATATTGTGAAATGAAATTATTAACCTATTTTGACTTGTTTGCATCATAATTGGTCAGGATACTTGACTGTTCTGTCAAAATTACAGATTTTATGAAGATTTGACGCATATCTAAGCAAACATTACAAGAAAACTACGCTTGGTTTTTCAAGAAGGTAGCCTAGGCAATGACTATACTATTGTGGTATTAGAGCCACAAGGTCGTACCAGACGGGTGATCTGACTGACCCCTTGGCTTTAATAACAACATATAAGCCTGCATGTTGTTGTGCCACCACAGGTTTCCAGAAGAACATCATTCCCTCTATCTCCTCCCCCGTCCTAAACACCTCCTCATCACTTTACAACGGGTTCTCATCGTCGAAGAGCTATAACATGCTTGGGTACGCGGGCCGCATGTCCAGCGAGATTCTCAACTCAAACAAGAGACGCAAGTCCTGGATGAAGTCAGACAAGAGAATTGGATCATGTGGTACACGTTTTGTCTATACGTTTTTAGCTCTACTGATCAGAGATCAGCAGAGCTTATGCCGTGGTGCGGTGTCCATCGTCCGTCCGTCCGTCTGTCTGTCTGTCCGTAAACTTTTTTTTGTAGCGACTACTCCTCTGAAACTACTGAATGGATTTTCATGAAACTCTACAGAAATGTTGCCCATGAAGTCTAGTTGATCCTAGCAAAAATTCATGTTGATGTGAAATCCAAGATGGCCGCCAAATCTAAAAATAGGTTTTTAAAAAACAAGTTTGTAGCGACTACTTCTTGAAAACTATAAGTAATATTGATATGGGACTTTTTCTAAAATGATCAGCATTGTTAGCATTGTTGATATTGTCAGCATTGTCAGCATTGTTGATATTGTCAGCATTGTTGGCATTGTTTATATTTTCAGCATTGTTGGCATTGTTCATATTGTCAGCATGTCAATATTGTCAGCATTGTTGATATTGTCAGCATTGTTGATATTGTCATCATTGTTCATATTGTCAGCATTGTTGATATTGTCAGCATTGTTGGCATTGTTGATATTGTCAGCATTGTTGATATTGTCAGCATTGTTGATATTGTCAGCATTGTTGATATTGTTAGCGTTGTCGATATTGTCAGCATTGTTGATATTGTCGGCATTGTCAGCATTGTCGATATTGTCAGCAGCGTTGATATTGTCGGCATTGTCAGCATTGTTGATATTGTCAGCATTGTCGATGTCTGCATTGTCATCACTGTCGATATTGTCAGCATTGTCGATATTGTTGGCATTGTCGGCATCTGCAGCATTGAGTTATGTTTTTTTGCATTTTAAAGTTTTAATGCTAAAGCAATGTGACTTCAACAACAGTTTCATCTTGGGAAGTGTATCACCATTCTACCATGTCCACATTGGTCTACGTTTTATGCCTCAGTGGATGTTATTTAATTTTTTGCATTTACAGGGCTCCGGAAATATGGTTGCCCGACGCCCCGGGCAAGTGGGTTTTGGGTGCGGGCAGGTGACCTTCGTAAATCTGGTTGTCCGTCACTTGCCCGATGGACGTTTCATTATTAGATAAAAATCAAGGGAAAATTTGCCTGGACTGTGAAGTTTGCTGATAATTGCGTAGTAATTAACCACCCGTCGCTTTCGCCACGAGCAATTACTGATCAGTGTCATAAAACTGACCTGTTAAAGCTGACCCGTGTTGTTCTTTATTGTTTAATCCCTCCCACTTGACAGTTTATCAAAATTTGATTAGCCGAGGAACGCTTGGGGTGCAATCTTCAGTTGAAGACAAGCGGTTTTTAGAATGCGTATACCGTGTGAAATATACCCCCATAACGAGCCCCTCTATGCAGGAAGTAAGTCACGCGCCAGATTAGTGTGAAATACACATCAGTGTGTAAATCAGTTATTGAGATGGTGTTGTCGCTTTGTATGTCGGTCGGTGTGTCGTAGGTAATATTCTGTTCAGTAATTAAAAATCATGAACGCAACACTTGACCTAGTACTGTATCCATATTATCCAATCAAATAACCGATGTATTTTTATCAGCCAATGAAACAACTCCCGTTCACTACCACGTGGTAAAGTGAAACAATGGCGATTCAATCAAACCAATTTGTAAACAAGTAGGGCAATTAAACGATTGTGGCAATTTGACGGCGTTGTTTGATGGGCAAAGAGACTATCGACGCATGTCGTAATGAATAGGTGTGCATCTGTTTTTATTTCAAAATGCCATGTTTGTTTTGAATGAATCCGAGATCAATGACGGAATGGCGTGTTTTTGTTTTGATCAAGCATGTCAAGTTTGCCATTGTATCCAAGATGTGCTTCGACCTTAGCTAATTTCGATAATTATTCGAAGAATTGCAATTTGGCATCTCAAAAGATATTAGCAGAAAAACAACTACAGTATCAGTCAGATTTAGGCATAAACCGTGCTAATAATTTCCAACACTTAAGAATTATCTACATGAATTATATAACGAAAGTGAAAGTAGGAAAAAAGTTCTGTTTGACCTAATGCATCATTCTTTTTATCTGGTGTAGTCTATAACAAAAGTAAAAGTAGAAGTAGAAAAAAGTTTTGTTCGACCTAATGTATCTTTTTTTGTTTGTTATCTGTCTGCCCTTTTGTAATTACTGCACTAGGAGCAAGCATCTTGTACATCTTAATTCCATAGGCATTAGAGTCTACCAATTTGGTACCAGGTTCATCAGCGATGTTATATCCTCGGGGTATCCCCACTGACACCCCACTCCCCCTCTCCCACCGGTGGAGTAAAACACTGATATGTGCATAATGGTAACAACCTGTAGCTCTGATCCTTCATAATTTAAGTCATTAATTTTACAATGAAATTATGTAAAAAATATGACAAAAAAAACAGTGAGAGAAAAGGATTTAACTTAGCGTGCGGTCTCTGTCACAGGATGACCTTAGTGGTTGGGCTAACTCAGGAAAGAATCAATGACGGTGAATGCATTTACATAAATTTAATGCAACTTTTAAAATATGTTTAATATATATACAATTATCTAAAAAAACAAGCGAATACACAAATGAACTATGAAAAGAATGTTCTCCTGAACGTTTAAGACGTTCTTAGTATTGTTATAAATACTGAAAGTCTAAGACACTGAAGTGTTGTTAAATCTATAACAATGTTGATCTAGCGCGATAACTGTGATGCGCGAGAGCTCATGAAGATGATGATGCGCGAATTCAATGGATGATTGTCATCAAATGCCTTCTGTAAGGGTTGATGACGCGATGCAATGATAGTTAATCTCCACTGAGATTGTGAATGATATTCCTCCAGTGAGGACTGGTAACGGGCCCACCTTGTGTCCCGGGGGTTGTCGTTAGTAAAACCTGGCTGCGCAGGTACGGGGACCGTCTCCACCGCTTGTAACGTTATTCGTGGAAGCTTAGCTCCACTCCTGGATATCCAAACCTAGATGGCTTACTCCAACCCTGGATGGCTTATATCCTGGATGGCTTATATCCTGGATCCTTATATCCTGGATGGCTTATATCCTGGATGGCTTAAGCTGTAATTATACATACGTTTTAGATGTCGGTTGACAAACATAACAATCTTGCATAATTACCATTACCCAAACAAATCATTATTCGATCAATATATGTAAGCTGTACTAATGATGAGTAGCAATGTATACATATTCTACAACGCCATGTATACGCTATGTACGTCGCTGTTAATCAATGCCCCTAATACATGTAATATAAACATGATCAAATTACTCATATATTACACTCACTGAGTTATGCATGCACGCATTTATTCTTGTCACTCATCTCATTGTTAACTAATGTTGACAATCGTGTATTACAATCACCGAGTTATACGCCAACGTTAACTAATGCACCTAATATCCACTGTTATCAAATTAATATTGTTTTACAATTAATGATCAATTACAATAATTACATCTAATAAAGTAACTTCAAAATCATATGCTAGTCTAAAGTTATGTTTGAGAAACATCAATGCTAACCGGATGTCGTAACCGCCAAACAAGATGGCGCCGCCCACTGAATACAAATATACGATAAAAGTTTGATAAAACTACTAACCACATGTTGCCTGTGAAATTTGCCGTCCAATCTCTGTTCCAACAAAGTACTATCGATTATCCCGGCGATAGCTAGAAGACAATGGGTTTTATAGCAAACATTACGCCCAAATCATTATTTCCCCCGTTCAGTCCGTGACAAACGTGGCTAAATCTACAGTATTGAATCTACACGACAGGCCCCTTATACAATTTTGCCGTTTAAGGAAAATATACCTATACGTTTACATGCATTAGCACAAAACTAAACTTATGACACGGCCTCTCTGGCGGCCACTTAAAATGTGCACGCTTTTACGTGTTACATGAATAGATCATGAATATTGTGAAATTGTTTCAACTCGAACAATAGATTTTGGGTGTAACCGATACAAGAGCTATATACGACCAGTACGCTCTACCCGTGACATTTTGTGACAACATCTCCCCACTTAAAGAAAGTGCTACACTTTTAAAATTCAACAAAATGATAATTAATATTTACACGTTAAGAAACTATTAATTCTTCTGAGCAAATGAGCGACAAAACGTACAAGTTGATCGCTCAATCGCTTGAGTATGTTAACTATTACTACTGAGGGATGCAACCTTCAGCCAGTACAACGACCGTCTTCCGGAAAACATCCACTGCAGTTATAACCTAACTATACTATGTGATTACAATTTCACCACTATTCTACAATTGTACACTACCCTGTCGTACATATACTACTATTGTACAATACACTGAAATACACTATTGTATTAAACCGGTCATTATGTGCGGCGACTTAAATAGTCTGCCCCAATATTGTCCTTTCCTCGGATCGCTTTAATTTTCATCCGGTAAGGCTGCAGAGTCAGTGCCCACCTCATTAACCTACTGTTAGCTACCTTTGCTTTATTCATATAAGCTAACGGTTGGTGGTCAGTCTCCAAGACAAATTCCTTACCAAAAACATATCGGTGGAATTTACTGACACCCCACACTACTGCAAGACACTCCCTTTCGATAACAGAGTAGTTACATTCCCGGGGTAATAGTTTCCGACTTGCGTAAGCCACGGGGAGACTACACCCATCTTGCTCTTGCAGTAGGACTGCACCCACCCCGATATCGGAGGCATCCGTTCTGAGGATAAACTCCTGGTCAAGTTCAGGTAATTTTAGTATTGGGGTTTTGACCAGACTCCCCTTTAAAGAGACAAAAGCTCGCTCCTGGCTTTCCCTCCAAGTTATCCTATTGGGTTGACCTTTCTTTGTCAAGTCTGACAAAGGTGCAGCTATAGCCGAAAAGTTTGGAATAAACTTCCTGTAAAAACCCGCTAACCCTAAAAATGACCTAACTTGTTTCTTTGTCTCGGGTCTTGGTGCTTCCTGAATTGCCTTAACCTTGTCGGGGTTGGGTTTCAATTTCTGGTCCCTCCCGACAACATGACCCAGACACTCTATATCTGCGTAACCTATGTGACACTTGCTAGGTTTTGCAGTCAGTTTAAACCGGCGTAGCCGTTCCAACAGATTACGTAGAGCCTTAATATGGTCTTCAAATGTTGTTGTAAACACCAGGATGTCATCTACAAAACTGTCTGTGTTGGACAAATCCTTCAGGACTTTCCTCATTAACCTACAGAATGTTGCTGGGGCGTTTACGAGACCAAAGGGCATGACCTTGAACTTAAAAAGTCCTTGCGAAGTTTCGAAGGAGGTCATCTCTTTAGCTCGGTCTGAAAGTGGGACTTGCCAATAACCTTTACTGAGGTCTAACTTGGAGAAATACGAATATCCCGCAAGTTTAGAGAATACCTCCTCAATATTAGGCATTGGCTCTGCATCAAAGATGGTACGTTTATTGAGCTGCCTAAAATCGATGCAGAATCGAATTGACCCATCTTTCTTCTTAATAAGTACGACTGGGGATGAAAATGGGGCGTTTGAAGGTTCGATGACACCCAATTTCAACATGTCTTTCACCTCCTCATCAACAATTGATCGGGAGTGAAATGGAATGGGATACCCCTTAATTCTTATTGGTTCCCCTGATGTGAGTACAATATCATGTTGCACTCCATCTGTCTGCCCCGGGTTTTCGGACAAGACATCACTGAACTCCGAGAGTAAACTACCCATCTCTCGTTTCTGCTCTACACTAAGCATGCCCGATATGTCTACATCGGCTGCTCTCTCCCTACCTACACTAGTGGGAAAATACATGGGACTAGTGTCCTCACTACTGTCTTCCTCACTATCCTCAATAACTGCAACATTAACTACGGTTAACACCCCTTGTTGCACATTATCGGTTCTACTTATATACTCTTTCAGCATATTCGCATGAAAGGTCTTTAACTTTCCGTTTATCTCGATACGGTAATCCATAGTGTTCACTATCCCTCTAACGTAAAACGGACCTTTCCATTGTAATAACAACTTGTTATTGTCGGTCGGGAGTAACAGTAACACCTGGTCATCTATCTTAAACTTCCTAGCTCTAGCTTTCTGGTCATAGTACCGTTTGTACTTGGTACTTGCCTTAACTAACTGACTTTGAGCTATCTTACAAGTCTCCTCTAGTTTGTCCTTCAGATCTAAAACATACTGATATGTAGTCTTAACCTCATCACTATCTACTTCACCTGCCCACATCTCTCTAAGAATCCTCATGGGACCTCTAACTGACCTACCGTACAATAACTCAAACGGAGAGAATCCTAAACTCTCTTGTGGTACCTCTCTAAATGCAAACAATAAAGCATTGAGATACTTGTCCCAATCTTTGGGTCTCTCGGTACACATACGCCGTAACATTTGCTTTAACGTCCCGTTAAATCGTTCGACTAACCCGTTACACATAGGGTGATATGGTGTTGTCATGATTTGACGCAAAGACAATAACCTGCTTACTTCAGCCATAAGTTCTGACGTAAACTGTGACCCACAATCAGTCAGCATTTCCTCTGGTACACCTAGCCTACTGAACATATCAACTAATGCCTCAGCTACTCTCTCAGTTTCAATTGAGGGCAATGCTACTGCCTCCGGATACCTAGTTGCATAGTCTACCATGGTTAAAATGTACCTATTTTTCCTATCCGACACTGGAAAAATTGGTCCAACTATGTCTACGGCTACCCGCTTAAATGGTGTATCTATCAGTGGCATCTGACCTAAATGTACTTTGGTCACTCGACCTTTTGGTACTGTCCTTTGGCATACATCGCAGGACCTACAATACCTAGTTACATCTCCACTAACGCCTGGCCAATAAAATTCTGCCAATACTCTATCTGACGTTTTCTTTACGCCTAAATGACCTCCCATAATCGACTCATGAGCTACCTTAAGCACTGTCGTTCTATACTGGGTAGGTACCACTAATTGGTGAAACTGTCTACTACCACTATCTTCAAATTCTCTGTACAATAACCTATTCTTATGTACAAACTTACAACTACCGGACCCTTTACACTTCTTCACTACACCGTCCTTGGCCTTCACTTTACAAGGACCTAATGACTCGTCTTGAGTTTGTGCTTCTATAAACTCCGCTTTAGATATGTCACCTACGGCTGCAGGAACCTTTAATTTTCTATAAGCCTGAGCTTGCTTCTGAACCTGCGCTCTAGTCTCTACGGCATTACTTATGCTACTTCTAAAATCGGACATTACCGGAAGTGCTGAACCATCTATGTTCCCTATCGTTAAATCATACATCGGGTCATCCATACATAGTGCCTCTGTAGTCCCTTTAAAGAAAGGTGTATCTACATCTATTCTCGCTATTGGCACGTGCTCTACCGATTTATTTAACAACATACACGGTGACTGTTTACCTACCAACTGGTCATCCGTAACTAAACTACGCCTAACTACCACACCTGTACAACCTGTATCCCTCATTACAATTACGTCCGTGCCGTTCACTCTACCATCTGCCGTTGGAAGATTTGCATACGGAAAGAGACATGTTCCGATCTTCGCCATTACACCATCCGATTTAACACAACAGCTACTACTCTCGGTTTTAATAACCGGACTATTACTACCTCTGCCTCTACCTCTACCTCGGTTTTGACCACCTCTACCTCTACCGAAATTCCATGGGTTGTTAAAACCTTGGTTCTGATTCCCTACATTGTTGTCCACTCTACTATTGTCACTAAAGTTGTCTACGACAGCGGACACTTTCACCGCTTTCCTACACTCATGTGAAGCATGATTCCCATTACAGTGACGACAACGAATAAAAGGTCTACCTATGTTACCACTATTGCTACCTCCTCTAGCACCCATCGAACTACCACCACCTCTATAGTTTCCACTCTGGCCTTTCTGTTTATGATCGTCCCCTTGCCTATCTCTAAAAGTTCTGTCTTTCGACACTACATTATGAGCTCCACCTCTAGCCTCGGCAAACTGATCTGCTTGTGTTGCCATTTCTCCTACACTAGTTAGTTTTCTTTCTTTAAGAAATAAGAACAGATCTCTACTACAAACATTGAATAGCTGGTCCCGCAACAAGAAATCTATGAGGCCCTGATAAGTCTGCGCTACCTTCCCTAACTCTAACCACCTATCTAAGTAATTTCTAGATCTACTAATAAACTGAATAAATGACTCGCCTTTCTCAGGCAGACAAGCTCTAAACCGCTTTCTAAAACCTTCTTCAGTTAACTCAAATCTCTTTAAAAGAGCATCCTTTAACTTGTCATAGTCAAGAGCATCTAAACTAGGTAATCTAGAAAATACATCTAAGGCCTTGCCTCTCAATAACGCACTTAAATGAACTGCCCACTTATCTTTGGTCCATTCCTGTAACTCAGCATAACGCTCGAACCGTAACAAGTAACTGTCCATGTTATCTTTGTCAGCATCAAAGTATGGTAACTTCGAACCTTTTAACTTCCCAGAATAACTATCTTTCCTACAGTTCCACTGTCCTTACTATGTGTCTTAGCTGCTTCCAACTCTAAAGCTAACTTATGATCAAACTCCTTTTGCTCCCTTTCCATTTATCATCTTAGCCTTAGCTAGTCTACCATCTGTTTCGAACCTCTCATGTTCTAACTCTTGCTTCTCCCTTACTATTCTACTTTCTAATTCTAACTTCTCTTTAG
>JAWPHD010019788.1:0-34257 GCA_037043455.1 Cyrtodaria siliqua | reverse complement strand
GACCATGGAGGTGGGTGGTTTTATATAACCTGACTCTGAGGAGAGTCCAATATACATTAAAGATTTAGGGACATAAATGTATGGCTTATAGACCATGGAGGTGGGTGGTTTTATATAACCTGACTCTGAGGAGAGTCCAATATACATCAAAGACTTAGGGACATAAATGTATGACTTATAGACCATGGAGGTGGGTGGTTTTATATAACCGGACTCTGAGGAGAGTCCAATATATATCAAAAGTTTAGGGACATAAATGTATGTCTTATAGACCATGGAGATGGGTGGTTTTATATAACCTGACTCTGAGGAGAGTCCAATATACATCAAAGATTTAGGGACATAAATGTATGGCTTATAGACCATGGAGGTGGGTGGTTTTATATAACCTCACTCTGAGGAGAGTCCAATACATATCAACATTTTAGGGACATAAATGTATGGCTTATAGACCATGGAGGTGGGTGGTTTTATATAACCTAGCTCTGAGGAGAGTCCAATATATATCAAAGATTTAGGGACATAAATGTATGCCTTATAGACCATGAAGATGGGTGGTTTTATATAACCTGACTCTGAGGAGAGTCCAATATATATATCAAAAGTTTAGGGACATAAATGTATGACTTATAGACCATGGAGATGTGTGGTTTTATATAACCTGACTCTGAGGAAAGTCCAGTACATATCAACATTTTAGGGACATAAATGTATGGCTTATAGACCATGGAGGTGGGTGGTTTTATATAACCTGACTCTGAGGAGAGTCCAATATATATCTAAGATTTAGGGACATAAATGTATGCCTTATAGACCATGGAGATGGGTGGTTTTATATAACCTGACTCTGAGGAGAGTCCAATATATATATCAAAAGTTTAGAGACATAAATGTATGACTTATAGACCATGGAGATGGGTGGTTTTATATAACCTGACTCTGAGGAGAGTCCAATACACATCAAACATTTAGGGACATAAATGTATGGCTTATAGACCATGGAGGTGGGTGGTTTTATATAACCTGACTCTGAGGAGAGTCCAATATATATCAAAGGTTTAGAGACATAAAAGTATGGCTTATAGACCATGGAGGTGGGCGGTTTTATAAAACCTGTCTCTGAGGAGAGTCCAATATATATCAAAGGCTTAGGGACATAAATGTATGGCTAATAGACCATGGAGATGGGTGGTTTTATATAACCTGACTCTGAGGAGAGTCCAATATATATCAAAGGTTTAGGGACATAAATGTATGGCTTATAGACCATGGAGGTGGGTGGTTTTATATAACTGACTCTGAGGAGAGTCCAATATATATCAAAGATTTAGGGACATAAATGTATGCCTTATAGACCATGGAGATGGGTGGTTTTATATAACCTGACTCTGAGGAGAGTCCAATATATATATCAAAAGTTTAGGGACATAGATGTATGACTTATAGACCATGGAGATGGGTGGTTTTATATAACCTGACTCTGAGGAGAGTCCAATATATATCAAACATTTAGGGACATAAATGTATGGCTTATAGACCATGGAGGTGGGTGGTTTTATATAACCTGACTATGAGGAGAGTCCAATATATATCAAAGGTTTAGAGACATAAAAGTATGGCTTATAGACCATGGAGGTGGGTGGTTTTATAAAACCTGACTCTGAGGAGAGTCCAATATATATCAAAGGCTTAGGGACATAAATGTATGGCTAATAGACCATGGAGATGGGTGGTTTTATATAACCAGACTCTGAGGAGAGTCCAATATATATCAAAGGTTTAGGGACATAAATGTATGGCTTATAGACCATGAAAGTGGGTGGTTTTAAATAACCTGACTCTGAGGAGAGTCCAATATACATCAAAGATTTAGGGACATAAATGTACGACTTACAGACCATGGAGGTGGGTGGTTTTATATAACCTGACTCTGAGGAGAGTCCAATATACATCAAAGATTTAGGGACATAAATGTATGGCTTATAGACCATGGAGTAGGGTTGTTTTATATAACCTGACTCTGAGGAGAGTCCAATATATATCAAAATTTTAGGGACATAAATGTATGGCTTATAGACCATGGAGGTGGGTGGTTTTATATAACCTGACTCTGAGGAGAGTCCAATATATATCAAAGATTTAGGGACATAAATGATGTATGACTTATAGACCATGGAGGTGGGTGGTTTTATATAACCTGACTCTGAGGAGAGTCCAATATACATCAAAAATTTAGGGACATAAATGTATGGCTTATAGACCATGGAGGTGGGTGGTTTTATATAACCTGACTCTGAGGAGAGTCCAATATATATCAAAGGTTTAGAGACATAAAAGTATGGCTTATAGACCATGGAGGTGGGTGGTTTTATAAAACCTGACTCTGAGGAGAGTCCAATATATATCAAAGGCTTAGGGACATAAATGTATGGCTAATAGACCATGGAGATGGGTGGTTTTATATAACCTGACTCTGAGGAGAGTCCAATATATATCAAAGGTTTAGGGACATAAATGTATGGCTTATAGACCATGAAAGTGGGTGGTTTTAAATAACCTGACTCTGAGGAGAGTCCAATATACATCAAAGATTTAGGGACATAAATGTACGACTTATAGACCATGGAGGTGGGTGGTTTTATATAACCTGACTCTGAGGAGAGTCCAATATACATCAAAGATTTAGGGACATAAATGTATGGCTTATAGACCATGGAGTAGGGTTGTTTTATATAACCTGACTCTGAGGAGAGTCCAATATATATCAAAATGTTAGGGACATAAATGTATGGCTTATAGACCATGGAGGTGGGTGGTTTTATATAACCTGACTCTGAGGAGAGTCCAATATATATCAAAGATTTAGGGACATAAATGTATGACTTATAGACCATGGAGGTGGGTGGTTTTATATAACCTGACTCTGAGGAGAGTCCAATATACATCAAAAATTTAGGGACATAAATGTATGGCTTATAGACCATGGAGGTGGGTGGTTTTATATAACATGACTCTGAGGAGAGTCCAATATACATCAAAGATTTAGGGACATAAATGTATGACTTATAGACCATGGAGATGGGTGGTTTTATATAACCGGACTCTGAGGAGTCCAATATATATCAAAAGTTTAGGGACATACATGTATGTCTTATAGACCATGGAGATGGGTGGTTTTATATAACCTGACTCTGAGGAGAGTCCAATATACATCAAACATTTAGGGACATAAATGTATGACTTATAGACCATGGAGGTAGGTGGTTTTATATAACCTGACTCTGAGGAGAGTCCAATACATATCAAAATTTTAGGGACATCAATATATGGCTTATAGACCATGGAGGTGGGTAGTTTTATATAACCGGACTCTGAGGAGAGTCCAGTATATATCAAAGATTTAGGGACATAAATGTATGACTTATAGACCATGGAGGAGGGTGGTTTTATATAACCTGAGTCTGGGGAGAGTCCAATATACATCAAACCTTTAGGGACATAAATGTATGGCTTATAGACCATGGAGGTGGGTGGTTTTATATAACCTGACTCTGAGGAGAGTCCAATATATATCAATGGTACAAAGACATACGTGTACAGATTTCAGACCCTGGATATGGAAGGTTATATATATAATCTGATGCTGAGGAGAGTCCAATATATATCAAAGGTATATATACATAAATGTATAGATTACAGACCCTGGATTATATATGTAGAGATGGGTGGTTAACCTGACTCTGAGGAGAGTGCAGTATATATCAAAGGTATATACATCTATAGATTATATACCTTAAATTTATTTTATATAACCTGACCCTGAGGAGAGTCCAATATATATCAAAAGAATATACATAAATGTATAAACTGTGGAGTTGGTTGATTTTATATAACCACTCTGAGGAGACCCCAAAATAAATCAAAGTTATATATACATAAATGTATAGATTATAAACTCTGGAGATGGGTGGTTTGATGTAACCCGACTCCGAAACGAATCCAATATATATCAAAGGTATATATACATAAATATATAGATTATAGAACCTGGAGATGGGTGGTTTGATATAACCTGTATCTGAGAAGAGTCCAATATATACCAAAAGTTTAGATACATAAATATAAACATTATAAACACTGAAGTAGTTGGTTTTTATACATCAGTCGAACCCGACTCTCAATCCGTAAAAGACTCTAAACACCCTGCAGATAGGTGGTAAAATATAACCTGACCCTGAGCGGTGTCCAATATATATCAAGAGAATAGATAAATGCATGCATATATTATGCACTGCGGATGGGTGTTTTTATATAAAATTTTGCATAAAATTGGGATTTGGAGGTAATATTTTACTGACAAAAGTTATCAAAAGGTAAATCCTTTCTTAAAGTTGGCATGAATGTTTTGTCTATTTTCCACACATCTGAGTAAGGTTAACCGATCATACCCGCGCGATGTCCGGTTCCCCTCCATGGCTGTGATGGTACTGATGCTGTACTTGAAACTTTCTCAATGCTCATCACTGCTTGTTCGAATCCCACTGTGAGAAAGTGTAAAGTCTTACCGATGGCATGAGGTATATGGTTCTGGTACAGTACTCTTCCAGGAAAAGGTGGGTGGTCTGTTGCCTCCATTTAATTGACAAATATAGCCTAAAATGTTCTGAAAAGCAACTATTCAACCAAACAACCAACCGGGTTAATGTGGATAGTGGAATTGATTCAAAAGAAATTTAATTGCATGATAGTTCAAATTTCTTTCTAAATAACAATAATTAACATAACAACTGATAACAATGGATGTAAATAAAACATGTTTTGCCGAACCAGCATACTGTACATAGTCGTTAACTGGCAGTCCTTTATTAAGAGCTGTTCTAGTAGAACTCAGATGGGGACTTGGGGTGTATAGAAATAGATAGGTTTATAAGCGCGTTACTACTGTCTCGCCACAGAGCTAGCTTTTACGGTGACATCGGTAGAGCGTCCGCTTCACATGCAAGGAGTCCCCGAGTTCAACCCCTTTCTGCTTAAATATTTATGTGTAATTTTTCCAGTCCTATTACACTATTATTTTCACAGCTAGAATCAGTTATCATCGATTACCGCCCCTTCACAAGCTTAAAAAAATGTTTTGCTCAGATAACAACAGGGCGATATTAGATTCACATCTGTGGCCGGGATGGTAAAGACGCTTCATTTGAGGGGAGTCAGTGGTGTAATGATGGGAAGTACCGTCATACCAGCGGTCCGGGTTTGCTTCCCGACTGCAGTTGATTTCCCAACTAGTGTTCAGTGCTTTATGATTACCCAATTGGTTACTGTAACAGAATTGAATTGAATGTTGTTTAACGGCTCATCAACACAATATAGGTTATTTAGAGCCGCCCCAGAGAGAGGGGAAGGATACATAGGAATCCGGGAACCGTGCCCTACTCTTATTATCGAATAGATGCCTATGGTTCTTTAACGTGCTCGAAGGATAGACCGATACACGGGACCGCCCGGTTTACATCCCCATCCGATGGATGAGGCTAAGGAAAGGTGTCTTGCCCAAGAACACACCGACGAAACTCAGTGTCAGTGGCAGTAACAGCACTATCCTAGACTGGATGCCGTAAATACACAAATGCCGAGGGCTCGACTGGAAAATAAGTTTTTCAATCCAACCTACTACCCTCTTTAAAAAATGTTAACCTCCTCGCCACTGACTTCTGCAGTTTAATATCAGACTGGGCGCTTGACTTTTAAGTGAGACAGCGTCCTCTATAGATAAAAGTTCTATTTCCAAAACATTTGGCCTTCTTTATCGCTTCTTTAACACTTTCCTATGTGTAACAGTCAAGCCTGCATTTCCGATTGCAGAAAGGATTTATCCATTGCAGATAATGATTAATAATTGTATTACCCCACCCACGTGCAACCACGGTAATATATACGATCGCTATATTTTATTTATAGACCTACCAAACGTCGCAGACAATTCTTTCGGAAATTTTTTATTGCCCCTAACTATAACATATTTTAGATGATTATATGCCTCATATTGTTCAATGAACTCTTCCACAAGCTGATACGTGGTTAGAATACGTGGTGTATTTTTGCAGCGACATGGGCGCCGCCATCTTGTGTTTGCCGTTCATGTGGTGACACCGGTTGTTGTTGTTTTAAATTAAATACTTTTTTCTTTTAAATATCGATTTTTTTTCTTTAGAATTTCGATTTATTATGAGGTAAAAGCTAACTGTATATATCGTTTTTAAAACGGATTAATAAAATTGAAGCAACGGCAAAGCGAAAGCTCCTCCCATAAACTAGGTACCGACCCTGACTCTGAGGAGAGTCCGATAATCAGCCGTGAGGAGAGTCAACGAACGTCTACCATTTGGGAAGTCGTGTACGTCAGGATGACCCTATCCAAATTGTTCAGGACCTTGCAGCAGCATTTGTCCGCGAATGGAACGCATTAGCTCCAGAATTCGTCAGTCGTTACATCAGAAGCATGCGACGTCGCATTCTCTCGTATATTCGGTGTAACGGTGGACACACGAGATATTAGCGAGGTTTTGAATATTTTTCTGTGTATTTGAATCGACTTAGACTGCTGAATCTGTGCTATTGCCGTTACCTTTACCTTTTGATTTGTTAATTTCGTTTTTACACCTATGTTTTTAAACTGTGAATTTTTAGCTCGACTGATCAGAGATCAGCAGAGCTTATGCCGTGGTGCGGCGTCCGTCGTCCGTCTGTCCGTAAACTTTTATTTGTAGCGACTACTCCTCTGAAACTACTGGATGGATATTCATGAAACTTTACAGAAATGTTGCCCATAAAGTCTAGTTGATCCTAGCAAAAATTCATGTTGATGTAAAATCCAAGATGGCCGCCAAAGCTAAAAATAGAGTTTTAAAATACAAGTTTGTAGCGACTTCTTCTTGAAAACTATAAGTGATATTGATATGGGACTTTTTCTAAAATAATCAGCATGACATGATGTTGATCCTTGTAAAAAATTGTTTTGATTCGACGTTAAACATGGCTGCCAGCGGCCATCTTTGTTTACATAGAGTTATATAACGAAAACTTGTAGCGACTACTCCTCTGAACTACTTGACGGATGTTCATGAAACTTCACAGGAATGTTGCTCTTGATGTCTAATTGATCCTAGCAAAATTTCAGGTCGGCCGGAAATTGAAGATGGCCGCCATGGCCAAAAATAGATTTTCAAAATACAAGTTTGTAGCGACTACTTCATGAAAACTATAAGTGATATTGATATGGGACTTTTTCTAAAATTATCAGTTTTGATTCAACGTTAAACATGGATGCCAGCGGCCATCTTTGTTTACATAGAGTTATATAGTAAACACTTGTAGCGACTACTCCTCTGAAACTACTTGGCGGATTGTAATGAAACTTTACAGGAATGTTGCTCTTGATGTCTTATTGATCCTAGCAAAAGTTCAGGTCTGAAAACTATAAGTGATATTGATATGGGACTTTTTCTAAAATGATCAGCATGACATGATGTTGAACCTTGTGGAAAATTATTTTGATTCGACGTTAAACATGGCTGCCAGTGGCCATCTTTGGTTACATAGGGTTATAAAGTAAAAACTTGTAGCGACTACTCCAATGAAACTACTTGACGGATGTTCATGAAACTTCACAGGAATGTTGCTCTTAATGTCTAGTTGATCCTAGAAAAATTTCAGGTCGGCCAGAAATTCAAGATGGCCGCCACAGCTAAAAATAGATTTAAAAAAAATAAGTTTGTAGCGACTACTTCTTCAAAACTATAAGAGTTATTGATATGGGACTTTTTCTAAAATGATCAGTATGACATGATGTTGGTACTTGTTGAAAATTGTTTTGATTTGACGTTAAACATGGCTGCCAGTGGCCATCTTTGTTTACATCCGGAGAAACTGCTTGACGGATTTTCATGAAACTTCACAGGAATGTTGCTCTTAAGGTCTAATTGATCCTAGCAAAATTTCAGGTCGGCCGGAAATTCAAGATGGCCGCCACGGTTAAAAATAGATTTTCAAAAAACAAGTCTGTAGCGACTACTTCCTGAAATCAAAATCAATCAGTAGAGCTTCAAGGTCATTGACCTCTTGTTTCTATTCGGTATTTTGTGTGAACATCAAACAAAGATGTTACTGAGTCAAAATTGCTATATTTTGCCTCATAAGGACAATAAGGCCTTCATTTTCTAGTACGGAAAGACAGTAATGGATAAAGATTCATGAACGGGACGTTACATTTGGTCATTACATAAGTTGCTATCTCTTGGATGAATACTAATTTGTATATATAAATCTGGTCCTGTTTATTTACCGCGCATGCGCAGACAATTTTAGAGCAATTTTGAGGACGCCATTTTGTTTGCAGCACTGCCACAGTTGAGGATCGTCAGCATTTCGATTGAGCATATTAAACGTATTGCATTAAAGTTCGTGAGTAACGGTTGTCCAAAAGTTCAAGACGAAATGTAGGTACGTGTATATGTGTATTGGATAAATGTATTTTTGTCTCATGCGCTCTCGACTCCCTGTGGTCATTCGCGATGAACTTCAAAATTCAGAATGTTGCGTGCAGTTTTGAGAAATCTGCTTAGATGTTTTTCGGGATGTTTGATGCGGTTGGTGTGTGTATAAAGATTTGTTTTATAACAGTGCGGTGAATTTATGATCTACTTACGAAATTGTTGATGTTTTTGTTTTTTTGTGTGAGTGCGCAGGCGTGCGTCAGTCGACCTTGACCTTGTCAGTTTTGTTTTAGAAGCCATCTTGAAAGCTGCATAATTTGATTTGTCGTGTTTCAGGAAATATTCAAGGCGGTTTCAGCTGAGGTAAGTAGATGTGATATTCTGTTATTGGACGGTTGCAAATTTAGTAATGAGACGAGAACTTCGGCTACCTGTGAAGATTGTTTACGTTTTGTTATTTTGTGTGAGTGAGCACGCGCGGAAGTCAGTGGTAGGGTTTGCTCTGTCAGTTGTGTTTGTATGGTCGTATTCGAGGAAGTTTTCAAGAAAATTTCACTTGATTGCCATTGTAAGTAGATGTGATATTAAGCTATGGTGGCGACTGTAAAATTTGCAATGAAAAGATAATTGCACTTGAGTTATAGCTGTTAAATATTTGCGATTGCAAGTGCATAACATTTTTGACGGGAGAGTTGCAGTTTGTTGTTCTCCTATGCATATACTGAAACATCAGTTGGGGATTAAATTGGCATTGACACTGAGATTATCCTTTGGCGAATGGGATTCACTGAGTAACACCTATCCGAAATGAAGTAATGGGTTTCGCTTGTCCTGTGTCCTGTGTACATATAAATGTACGGGTTCTATCCCGGGGATAATGGTTTCTGTGCAGGAAAGAAAGGCCGGTGCCTTTTCTAGTGTTGGCGGTCCTCATTGGGAAAATTGATGTGTCGGTGTAGGCGATGGTCATACATTGTCAGAGATAATACGATACACATGTAGGATCCCGGTGCTGGTATCATACCGTTTCATTGGGAACCGGTATTTACCCGGTACCCTTGTCAGTATTTGGAAAGATGTGTCTACCTTATTTTGAAGCTGTTATGGCAGCAAATAAGCTCCGCACTACCATGATCAAGATGAACTATCAGCGTGTGATCATTTTGTGTAAATATTACACCCAGACTCATACAGCTTGCAATTCACTGGCATTATTTTGCTGTGTAGTACTTAGCAATTTAATCGAGAAACCACGTCTATTTGTAAAACATAATTTACACGCTTTATGGGCATGATAGAACCAACGGTCATAATCTACGGCACGTTATAAAGTGGAACCAGTCTAGTAGTGAGGCACGCATTTGGATTGTAACGTATTCCCTTTTTGCAACAATTAAATGCAATTAAAACACGAGAAACTCACAAGAAATATAATATATGTAACTGAACATGAAATATCAAAACAAACAAATCTTTAAAGCGGAAAACAAAAATGAAACAAATCAAGTACGAAAATAAGACCGATTTTGTCAAGCAAACTGATCGAAGATTGGTTTCAACCGCGCATCATTAACAGTACCGCTAAAATACCTTAGCGTTTCGTTGGTCCTGGTACCGTACCGTTTAATTCTAACGGTATCCAACCCTTGTAGTACATAATGTACCACCCAAATGTAGAGAACACAATTCATCACTTTTTTTGCAGAGAAATACTCCAGAAATATTATAGCCCGACGCCCGGGGCTAGTCAAAATTGATGTCGGGCTTGTAGCAAATTCATGCAGGGGGCGTTGGGCTAGTCCAAAAAAAAAATCCCACTGCCTACATTACACAACCCGTGTATAACAAACACACGCCAGTCAGGAACCTGTAATAAAACATTTATCACTGTATACAATATGTTGGTGGGGTAATGGTAAAAAACAAACAAAAAAGCTCTGTCCTAAATTGTTCTATCTTATCATTGCTACGCTTTCACCCAATGACTACTGCCAACACGACTTAAACATACATCAATTGGTTATGAGTAGATAAGAATTACTGATTTTTTTTTAAACTTTCTCGGTATTTAATGAATTATAATTGGTCTGAAGCCGTTACATCAGAATCAGCTTTAACATAATGAGATGTCGTCAGCTGAGTATAAGTAATATGTAGAGTCCGGTCTCTGAGCTGGTTAAATTAAATAAATTTAAAATTGTGATGAAACAAGATATGTAAAAATATTTCCAAACAAGATAAATGATATTAAACTGACAAAGGCAAAAACAAACATACATATTATTTTAAGGCAAGTAAAAAAGACAGGGATTGTGACAAAAACACAGGGCTAGTGGGGGGAAAACAGGGCTAGTGGATTTCCAGGACCCACTAGCCCTGGGATAGTCCCCTAAAAAAACAACTTTGAGCCCTGAATATACTGCAAAGGTCGGAAGTCCATTATGATGTTTTAATTCCTCTGCTGCATCTTGCAAGCAATATTGCACTTGTGAACACTTGTGTTTACAAATAACATTATCTGTGTTATGCTAAGTATTTGGATCTGCACATGTACATATTTTGTCTTGTGCACTGCGATAGCAGCAAGTGGAAAGGAAACTAGAATTTTATTTTACTTACTTTGTGTGTGTCAGAGTGGAAATATAACCCAAAGATCAGACGCTGTTAATGCCTATAACAGGCAGGGGGATAATGATATATATCTCTCTCCTTTCAGCATTCCTCCTTGCACGTGTTGGTCAAGCCTGGTTGAATTTCTTGACAAAAGTGGTTGCCTTCAGCATAGTATGTGGTGACATTTTTTCCACCTAAGTCGGCTTGATGTTTCTATGGTCACTCACTAAACATGCAGTTAAGCAATGCATTTATTCAATAACATTTCTGAAAGTAGTCGTTGCAATGAATTCTGTAAACTTTGGTATATGCAGGTGACAATGACATAGAATAGATGGTTGCAGTTATACGTTGGCACAGGTAGGGTCTTGGCACACGCATGTCTGAAGTATTTAAAGGAAATTTGCATACTGTTCCCTGAACTGCAATAGCAGCAAGTGAACCGGGAAATAACGATTTATGATATCAAATGCCCTTTGTTTCAACATCGAAATACAAGACAAAGCTTACAATTCCTTCATACTGTCAGTGCCCATAATGGGTCAATATTAGTATGTATTGCTCTTTCCTTTCAACAGTCCGGCTTCCAGGGCTGGTCGAAATTGATGACAAGAAGTGGTTGTCTTCAGCGGTGTGTGTACAGTGGAAT
Source organism: Cyrtodaria siliqua (assembly GCA_037043455.1). Lineage (NCBI taxonomy): Eukaryota > Metazoa > Mollusca > Bivalvia > Adapedonta > Hiatellidae > Cyrtodaria > Cyrtodaria siliqua. The sequence goes on along the minus strand of JAWPHD010019788.1, from coordinate 22,500 downwards.
TTCTGCCATCTAACTTCGGTATGTTTCAAGTCGTTTGGTTTTGATGCTTATATATATATATATACATACGAGGGGTGTTCAAAAAGTAACAGGAAGTAACAGGAACTTTTGTTTGAGTAGGGCCTTTTTTTTTATAAAATTTCATACAAGAGTACCTTAACTCATCAGGGATATGTTCTATGAACATTTTTACATGGTCATAAGTTATGCGTTCACTAGCGTCACTATGGCAACGTCAAGTAACGTTGAGTGGGACATGTCTGGTTATTCGTTAATAATATTTGAAATTTACATATCGTAACAAGTTACCGTCTTCAAATTTTCTGAAGATACTCTCCTGAGTATTTCACACATTTCCCCCATCTTTTTACCCATGATGAGACATTTTTCAAAGTTCTCTACTGGAATTTTCCGTATAGTGTCTATATTAAGTTCAGTAAGGGTTTCCTGGGTAATCGCAGCGTAATGTGATGGTGCATTATCATGATGTAGCTCGAAATAAAAAAATTGATAGAGTAGCGCTGCTCCATGTCTGAATTCAAACAATTTCAAAGTGCGATTGACAATCGCGCACTGTAGCATGAAAATGACGTAAAAAGGCGTTCGCTCGCGTACCTTAACGTAATGTAGAAAGCTCCGGAAACGTCAACGTATCTTCAAGCAATCCTGGCGTAAGAAAATGTGTAGTTGCTCTATTTAAAATGTACAAAAACTACAGAGTTTGTGTAACCTTACGTGTTGCCCTGCTCAACGTTACATGACGTTGCCATAGTGACGCTAATGAACGCAAACCTTGTGATAAGGTAAACATGTTCATAGAACATATCCGTCATGAGTTAAGGTACCATTGTGTAACATTTCATAAGAATGGTCCTACGCAAACAAAAGTGATGGCATTTTTCCTGTTACTTTTCGATACTGTTACTACCCCTCGTATATACGTTTTATATTATGTTGCCGTTGTTTTGTCCATTTGTGTGGCCCATAAGTATTAACAGCAATAGGATGAAGTTGGCTTGCTGTTGGTATGTTTGCTCAATTTACATACTGGAAAGCTATTAATCTGTCGCGTTCGAGCTGAAAATGGTATACATATGGACCATGCTTGTTTGGTAGACTTCATGCTGGCTAAAACTTTTGCATTTCTTCATGGCCCTTTATCAAACTTTCAACACATACTCATCATGACAACATTGACATGACCTTACTAAAATATGCAGGCCACGGATACACTGAAGGGCATCAAACGGGTTGAATACTGACTTTCTTCTTCACGGGCACATACCGTTCGCTATAACTCTCTCAGTTCTTGAGCCAACATCAAAGACATACTCATTATGACAACATCGCCATGACTATACTAAAATATAGAGGTCTAGCTCACACTGAAGGTGATGGTATAGGTTAAATATTACTTAATTTTTGACGGAAACAACGTTGGCTACATATTTCCAATTTCCTCATCTTTGTTCGTGATATGTACAATATATACTCCACACGACTACATGTACATGAACATACTAAAATATAACGGTCACTGAAGCTCGCACGGACAAATGACTTCTCATACAATATTTACATATATTTCTGCACCATACTTTCAATATCTTTCAATATGCCAACATCGACATGGCCATACTGAACTGTAACTGTTTTAACTGCACTTCTGAATGAAAAGTTTTATTAATAATAATAGAAAAAATGCGCTATTGTTTAATAAATTTCATCATCTCTAAATCAGAAATACACCCCTGAATCGGACTTGCCCCTGATTAATAATTTCTAATCGTAATCATTTTTGTATTGCCTAAGTAGCATGGCAGACATTTAGGGATCACTTTGTCCATCGTCCATCACACTTTACCCTGCAACCTAACCTTGGCCATAACAACTTGAAAAGTGTTCGGTCTCTTGTGTTCATAACGCTTCACACACATCTTCATTTTATCTCAAGACGTGTTAAACATGACCTATATTTGACTTTCATTTTGGCAGAGCTATGCCCCGTTTTATAGTTACATAGAATGTACAGGCTAAAATAAGCACACAGCAAGCGGCCCAAGTCTTCTTTGGAACAGCCTTCTAGTTTTGTATCAATTGATTTCATAAGTTACCTTTTACAGTCCGAATTGAATTGGGGTTTTAAGGCGCACCAACACATGAAAGGTTATATTGCGCCTAACTCTAAGGGAATTACGAGTGTTGCGAAATGCTTGAAAATAAATTCATTACACATCCGTCGAAATGTAAAAAAAAAAAGATTATTGAATTAAAGCTGCAGTGGGTTTATTTCCAATCTTAACACGGATGATATAGACTGTCAACCATTATTGTATAATGTAATTTTTTTTGTGACCATCACTTTCGCATTAAATCGCCCGATGCACACAGCCGTTAATTCAAACAACTGATTTAAAATGTATGCTCTTTTAAAAAGGTGTACACACTTGCCAACTCCTGTGTTTACATGTTCTAGTAAATTGTGAAACAGATCTATATTTGATTGTCATACGTATCATGCAGTACATCACAAGTTTTTGTTTGTTTTCGTTGTCCGTTTTCAACAATATAAGACATTAAAATCCATAATCCCAGCCTACCTTATCTTTGCCAGATGCATTTAGGGGGTAGCTTCCTATAGGCCGTGTAGGCCGCGGCCTACACTTTTTTTTATGAGAAATCGAAAAAATAAAAATGCCAAAAATGCAATAAAAATAGGAGGCCTAGCGGGGTAAGGGTGACAGCTTCTTTTTAGTTATAAGATATATAATTTATGATAAAAAGTAAGGATATTGATGCTCTTGTAGACATATTCACCGGTACGAAATATACGCCAAAACACACCTCCGACGGTCTAGCTGAAAAAATACGGGGTAGCATGCCGCCGGACCCCACTAGAACTCGGCCTACACATCATATTCAGCAAAGCTACGCCACTGGCATTTTATAAGGCGGCACTCACATCAGGTGTCCTTACATGTTGTTTTCATTCTTTCATTAATATAAAAATACTGACTAGTAAAGCAACTGATTACAAGTAATTATCACCCTGTGTTGTTGCTGGAGTAGAATACAACCACTGAAAATTGTGCTTAAGCCACACGGGACCCCTCCAAACCCCCATGTCGTGTTCATTTTGGCATTTTTTATCATGCAAGTTCAAGGTCTTTGTTGTGACACCGCATATGGAAATGTTGCTTCATTGTTAATGAAATGCGTACCGGTACTATAGAATTCGCATCAACTCTACAGTTCTCAGGTTATACATGTACCGTTCTAGGCCTGTTTCCCATGTCTTATTTTGACGTATAAAATCCTAGCATGCATGTTCATTCGTGTTCGGCGCTATATAACCTTGTATGTGTTGAGGTGCCGTAAAACTCGGTTCAAATTCTAAAAAAAACATTAATTAGAAACATTAATTAGAATAATATTAAATATAATATACAACATTTCCTCGAATGGAAATGATCCATTACCGTAAAGTCAACAATAAGAAGCATCGTATAAAGTGCATTTTGGCGCAAGAAAATATCCAGGAAATACCTCTTGTATTTATGCGTTGTCAACATCCAAAAATAGAAAGTTTAACATTTCTTACTAAACTTACTTAAGAATTATGGACAAATGACCTAAATGGAGAAATAGATGCACTCTTTACCTGTGTAATTTCGACATGGCCAAACTTTCAGTTCCTATGCAAAATATCTTGGCTTAAGTATGCCATTCATTTTTCACGTATCTGATTTCCACTCCAAGCAGTTTGTCATCAAACTCCGCATAAGTACGTCATTTGACTCTCTCGAAATGAAATAATAAAGTCTGGGTTTGATGTGAGCTGCATTGTACCATCCCAGTAAACTCGATCATAAAAAATTGTCTCTTGGAAAGGAATGTCAGGATTGTTATTTTTGTCATTTGGTAAAAGATTAAGGTCACAGTTACTATAAATAGGATTTTGGTTGCCATTTCCCCTTTATGGATTTTTACCAAAAACTTCACCTTATCGGAATTAGCATGGGATTGTTACTTAGGTGATCCAAAGGTCAAGGACACTATTACTAAAATTACAAATTGATTTTTATCTTGACTACTCCTCTGACACTACAGGGTGGATTTTCATGAAAGTTTGCAGGAATGTTGCTCATGATGTCTAGTTGATCCTAACAAAAATACACGTTGAAATCCAACATGGCTGCCAAAGCTAAAAATAGATTATTAAAAAACACGTTTGTAGCGACTACTTTATGAAAACTATTAGTGATATTGAAATCTGACTTTTTGTAAAATGCTCAGCATGACATGGTTCTTGTAGAAAATTGTTTCCATCATTGTTTACATAGAGTTATATAGTAAAGACTTGTGGTGACTACCGGTACTCCTCTGCAACTACTGTTAAAAATGCGATTTTTCTGGCGACTACTTCTGAAAAACCATAAGAGATATTGATTTACCAAAAAGACTGGCACGACATATAGTTGGTTCTAAGGCCAAAAAAAAAAATAGGTGTGTTTCCTATTGCATGCTCTAAAAAAAATAGGGTAGGTCGGTAGGCATTTTTTTTTCTTTTTTTTTTTGGAGCAAGATATTGTGAGATTCTACATATATTTATCTCATAAACCCCACACAAGTTGATGATACAACTGAAAGTTTCTCTGTGATGTCAGTTTACCTCTATATATTGTGATCAATCATTGTACAGAACATGATTATTATCATTATTTTTTAAATTTATTTTTCATAAAAAGTTTTAGGGTCGGCCCCTTAAAAACAGGGTCGGTCGGGCCACCGGAAACACAGGTATTTTTCATTTTGATTGGATGTCAAACATGGCCACCAGCGGCCATCTTTGTTAACATAGAGTTATATAGGAAAATCTTGTGGCGACTACTCCTCTGAAACTACTTGACGGATTCTCATTAAACTTCACAGGAATGTTGCTCTTGATGTCTAGTTGATCCTAGAAAAAATTCAGGTCGGCCGGAAATTCAAGATGACCGCCACAGCCACAGCTAAAAATAGATTTTTAAAAATGTGACTGTGGCGACTTCTGAAACACCGTAAAAGATATTGATTTGCAAACTTCAACAAAATGACTGGCACGACATGTAGTTGATCCTAACCAAAGTTCACTTTGATTGGATGTTAAACATGGCCACCAGCGGCCATCTGTGTCAGGGCTCCGGAAATATGGTTGCCCGACGCCCCAGACAAGTAGATTTTGGGAGCGGGCAAGTGACCTTCAGAAATCTGCTTGTCCGTCCCTTGCCCGATGGACGTTTCAGCATCAGATAAAAAATCAAGGGAAAATTTGCCTTGACTGTGAAGTTTGCCGATAATTGCTTTGTAATTAACCACCCGTCGCTTACGCCGCGAGCAATTACTGATAAGTCTCATAAAACTGACCTATGCTGTTCGTTATTGTTTAATCCCTCCCAATTGACAGTTTATTCTAATTTGATTGCCCGATGCCAATCTTCAACTGAAGTCGGCGTTGTTTAGAATTTGTATATCGTGTGAAATATACCACCGTGACGAGCCCCTCTATGCAGGAAGTAAGTCACGCAGCAGATTAGTGTGTAAATCAGTTATTGAGATGGTGTTGTCGCTTTGTATATCAGTCGGTGTGTCGTAGTGACCCAAGGTAATCTTCTCTTCAATAATTAAAAACCATGACGCAACACTTGACCTAGTACTGTATCCATATTATCCAATCAAATAACCAATGTATTTTTTATCAGGCAATGAATAGGTGTGCATCTGCTTTTATTTCAAAATGACAGATGGCGTACTTGAAGCATGTTTGCCATTGTATCCAAGATCTGCTTCGACCTTGGCTAGTTTCGATAATTATTCGAAGAATTGGCATCTCATAAAATATGTTAACAGAAAAACAATATACATGTACCAGTCAGATTTAGGCATAAACCATGCTAATAATTTCCAACACAGAAAAATGAGCTTGCTGGTTTATCTACCTGAATTTTATAACAAAAGTGAAAGTAGGAAAAAACTTCTGTTTGACCTAATGCATCTTTTTTTTTTATCTGGTGCAGTCTGTAACAAAAGTAAAAGTAGAAAAAAGTTTTGTTCTACCTAATGCATCTTTTTTGTTGTTGTTATCTGCCTGTCCTTTTGTAATTACTGCACTAGGAGCATCATCCAAGTCTTAATTCCATAGGCATTAGGGTCTACAGTATATTACCATATTGGTGCCAGCTTCATCAGTCTTATCCTCTGGGTATCCCCGCCAACACCCCACTCCCCCTCTCCCACCGGTGAAAGAAAACACTGATATGTGCATAATGGTAACAACCTTTCGCTCGGATCCTTCCTAATTTAAGGCATTAATTTTACAATGAATTATTGCAAAATAAACAGTAAATAGAAAAGTATAGCGTGCGTTCTCAAAAAAAAAAGACATGATGACATCGCTTAATGTTGGGGCAAGTGACATTTGGAATTGGGGCAAGTGACATTTTGGGCAGGGCAAGTGGATTTTCAAAATATTTCCAGACCCCTGTGTGTTTACATGGAGTTATATAGAAAACTTTGTGGCGACTACTCCTCTGATACTACTTGATGGAATTTCATAAAACTTGTCAGGAATGTTGCTTTTGATGTCTAGTTGATCCTAGCAAACATTCAGGTTGGCTGGAAATTCAATATGGCCGCCATGGCTAAAAATAAATTTTAAAAATTCGATTTTATGGCGACTACTTCTCAAAATCCATAAGTGATATTGATTTGGAACTTTTACCAAAATAACTGGAACGACCAGTAGTATGTCCCAAACAAAGTTCATTTTGATTGCATGTCAAACATGGCCGTTAGCCGCCATCTTCGTTTACATAAAGTTATATAGGAAAAACTTGTGCGACTACTCCTCTGCAACTACTGGACGGATTTTCATGAAACTTGTCAGGAATGTTGCACTTGATGTCTAGTTGATCCTAGCCAAAATTCAGGTCTTCCGACATTCAAGATGGCCACCAGAGCTAAAAATAGATTTTTAAAAAACAATTTTGTAGCGACTACTTCTTGAAAACTATAAGTCATATTGATATGGGTCTTTCTCTAAAACGATCAGCATGACATGAGGTTGGTCATTTTTGAAAATCATTTTGATTCAATGTTAAAAATGGCTGCCAGCGGCTATCTTTGTTACATAGTGTTACATAGTAAACGCTTGTAGTGACTACTCCTATGAAACTACTTCACGGATTTCCATGAATCTGCATAGGAATGTTGCTCTTCATATCTAGTTGATCCTAGCAAAAAATCAGGTTGGCTGGAAATTCATTATGGCCACCAAGGCTAAAAACAGATGTGTAGCGACTACTTCTTGAAAACTATTAATGATATTTGATATGGGACTTTTATCTAAAATGATCAGCATGACATGGTGTTGATCCCTGTCGAAAATTATTTTGATACGGCCATCTTTGTTATAGAATTATATAGTAAAAACTTGTAGCGACTACTCCTCTGAAACTGCTCAACAGATTTTCATGAAACTTCACTGGACTATTGATCTAGCTTTCAAAAACATATCAGTAGAGCCTCAAGGTCATTGACCTCTTGTTAGTTACTAAATGTTAACACACTTTCATTTAAGCATCATTGACCTTTTCTATTAGATCACCTGAGCCGAAGGCCGAAGGCTCAAGGTGAGCTATTGAGATCACTCATCGTCCGTCGTCGTCGTCCGTAGTTAACTTTTACTTCAGATAACTTCCCCCCAGAAACCGCTTGGCCAATTTTGACCAAACTTCAAGTAGATGATCCTTAGATCAGTGCTTGTTAGATTTGTTAAAATTAGGTCAGCGCGACATCCAAGATTGCCGCCATTACCATATATGGTCGAAACCTTAAAAAATCTTCTCAAGAACCGCTGGACAGATTTCAACAGTTTTTCTTTTAAAATGATCGCCAATGACTCAAATTTGTTCAAATAAAGTCCCCGGGGTCAAAAATGACCGTGCATTGGGGGTCCAAAATTTGTATATTGAGATTTTGCATGTTTTTCATATAGACATATATAGGATTTTCTTTTTAAAAATTCTTCTCTGAAACCACAAGGCACAGTGCTCTCATGTATAACATGTAGCATCAGTTTATAGTCCTGTACTAAGTTTGTTCAAATGGTGACCCTGGGGTCAAATTTGTCCCCGTCCCAGGGGTCACAGTTTAACGTAGGCTTGTATAGGGAAAAACTGAGAAAAAAAATCTTCTCTGATATTTTGCATCTACTATAAGCTTATGGTCCTTTACCAAGTTTGTTCACATGGTGACCCTGGGGTCACATTTGGCCCCGTCCCAAGTGTCACATGTTTTACATAGACATGTATAAGGAAAAACATAAAAAATCTTCTTCTCTGGAACCACATGGCACGGAGCTCTCATGTATTACATGTAGCACCAGCTTCTACTAAGTTTGTTCAAATCGTGACCCTGGGGTCAAATTTGTCCCCGCCCTGAGGGTCAGAGTTTTACATAGAATTATACAGGATTTTCTTTTAAAACTCTTCTTCTCGGAAACTATAAGAGCCAGAGGTCTGATATTTTGCATTTACTATAAACTTATGGTTTGTACCAAGTTTGTTCAAATAGTGACCCTTGGGTCACATTTGGCTCCGTCCCAAGGGTCACATGTTTAACATAGACATGTATAGGGAAAAACTTAAAAAATCTTCTCCTCAGAAACTGCAAGAGCCAGAGATTTAATATTTTGCGTTTGCTATAAGCTTATGGTCCTCTACCAATTTTGTTCAAATGATGACCCTGGGGTCACATTTGGCCCCACCCCGCGGTTCACAGTTTTACGTAGGCTTGTATAGAGAAAAACTGAAAAAAATCTTCTCTGATATTTTGCATCTACTATAAGCTTATGGTCCTTTACCAAGTTTGTTCAAATGGTGACCCTGGGGTTACATTTGGCCCGGTCCCAAGTGTCACATGTTTAACATAGACCTGTATAGGGGAAAAATAAAAAATCTTCTTCTCAGAAACTGCAAGAGTCAGAGGTTTAATATTTTGCATTTGCTACAAGCTTATGGTCCTCCACAAATTTCTTTCAAATGGTGACCCTGGTGGTGAAATTTGGCCGCGCCCCGGGGGTCACAATTCTACAGACTTATATAATTATACAGGGGAAAAATATCTCGTCTGAACTGCAAGAGCCATATGTTTAATATTTTGCATTTACTATAACTTATAAGATTATAGTACTCTACCAAATACTGATATAGAAGTTTGTTCAAATGAAGATCCTGGGTTCAAATTTGACCCCGCCCCGTGGGTCACAGTTTTACATAGACTTATATAGGAAACACATTAAAGTTTTTTTCTCTGGAACTACAAGAGCCATAGGTTTAATATTTTGCATTTACTATACTCTTATGGTCCTTTACCAAGTTTGTTCAAATTGTGACCGTGGGGTCACATTTGGCCCCGCCCCAGGGGTCATGTTTTACATAGACTTGTATAGGGAAAAACTTAAAAATCTTCTTCTCTGAAACCTCAAAGCTCTCATATATTACATGTAGCCATGGGGTCACATTTGGCCCTGCCCAAGTTGTTACACTCTAGCACCTTCATTTCGTGTTTGATATTTACCAAACTTTGTCAGTGTCTTTATATAATACCAGTGTTGTTACACACAACAGAGCCCACATTTCTGTAACAATCTTAACAGTCTGAACCAAACTTGCACAGATTGTATATGACCATAAGATTTCGAAAAAGTTTGATAATGTGCCAGGTCGATTTAGGGACATCTTGGCCCTCTTCTTTTTAAGTCCTGTCCCCCGTTAGGCGAGACGTGAATCCGCGGATTTCTTGTTTCTAAAATTATCAGTATGACAGTATGTTGGTCCTTGTCGTACCTTATTTTGCTTCGACATTAAACATGGCTGCCATTGGCCATGTTTGTTTACATAGAGTTATATAATAAAAGCTTTGCAGCGACTACCCCTCTGAAACAACTTGACTGAAACTTTACAGGAATGCTGATCTGGCTATCAAAACCTATCAGTAGAGCTTCAAGGTTATTGACCTGTTGTTGCAGAATAAATTTACTTTCCTTAAGGAATTTAAATATAACCAGCACGCACAAAGTGCATCTCATGGAAAGGAAGCTCGGGATTATTATTTAGGTAGTTTGATTTTCAGTCAAGGTCATTGCTGCTATTGGAAATTTAAATAACAAAAAAAATCACCTCAAGATCATTAAACATGAGATTGTTATTCACGGTCACTGTTACTACAAATAAAATTTGGTTTCTGCTGAATAAAATCAACTTCCCTTAAGGAATCTTCACGAAACTTCACATAAATGAATATCGGACTGATCGTAAAGTTCAAAAACACTGATGCCTTTTAAAGAGAGCATCTCTGGCTTATTATTTTCTTTTGGTCAGCCATTTCAGCCACTAGAGGGCACCACGTTATTTGATGTTTTTCGTGGCTCGCTAACGCAATTAAATATATGGATAATATTGAGCACGGGGTCACAAATTACTTGAATGACATCGAGAGGCGGAAAAGTGGGCGGCTTCTATCGCACACACGACAATTTGGCAGCGGTTTTCAATAAACACATCTCTTATTATTATCGGTCACAATTGATTGTCGCTAATTACCTTATAACATCCAACGGCATATTGGCTTTGTGTTTTTGAATTTGGGATTTCCCGCGATTTTTTTGACATAGTCGGTCGAAAATTTGGATTCGCCTGACCACCAATGTCTGGTGAATTTGCTATATATTTCTTATGATTTCCATTCGCCAGTTTGGGTTACTCTTCGCCTATGGCGATCTGGCGAATGGTTAATGCGAGTCTAGCAGTTTCCGTTGTGGTTTATTTTAAGTAAAATTTATGTTTAATCTGAATTTAACTTTGCTGATTATTTTCTTTTGTACACTCTGTGCTGTTGGGAACATCTCTGTAGTGTAAGAAAGCATGCTTTTCTTTCGAGAAAAGAGATCCAGGTTCGAGTCTTGGCGGGGATCCCGGCACACTTACTGATCTGTACAAACTTTGTTCTGGGATAACCACAACTTTAACACACATACATGGTAAAACTGTCCATTACACTATTCTACTAGTGTCAAAACATATTTCCATAATATTTGAAATCGGACAAAACCAAAGGACATTTTTTAAACTCTTTCTTTTAATACAATTATTATATAACACAATTGTCAAGCATTGATGTTATTCACAGGAATTCCATTAGGCCTTCCCTGCAGATCAACTACTTGCACGTCATCTACATGTAGTCCGTACTTCCCATGGTATAACATATGTGTTATAGCTTTTCTTGTTAGCTCGACCATTCGAAGGATAAGCGAGCTTATGTAATCACCCCGGCGTCAGCGTTGGTGTCGGCGTCGGCGTCCCACATCAAGGTTTGCGTGTAAGCTGTGTTTACAAGTCTATATCTCTTACATTTCTTATCATAGCACAACCAAATTTGTTCATGGGCTTCCTTATAGCATTATCTTAAGGGCTGCATAAGCAATTTTGGTTTCTGTAACCCATGGGCTCCCATGGAACCCAAATTATGATAAAATGTGTCCCATTTCACATCACATTTTGCGTGTAAGCTGTGTTGACAAGTCTATATCTCTTACAATTCTTACCCTAGCACAACCAAATTTGACCATTAGCTTCCTTATAGCATTATCGTAAGGGCTGCTTAAGTAATTTTGGTTCCTGTAACCCCTGGGCTCCAATGGAACCCAAATTTTGATAGCCCTGTCTGTTTCACATCAAATTGTGCATGTAAGCTGTGTTTACAGGTCTATATCTCTTACATTTCTTGTCCTAGCTAAACTAAATTTTGGAATTGGTTTCCTTATAGTATGTTGTAAAGGATTGGATAAGTAATTTTGTCTTCTGCAAATTCTGGGCTCCCATTGAACCCAAATTGTGATGGCCCATAAAATGTGCAATAAAGGCAGATCTAGGTAAGCATGTATATATCTATAATTTTGGTTTGGGATTTGTTATAGCATTATGCATCTTATTACTTCACCCATATTGGGGCATGGGCTCCCTCCTCCCACATCCCACCCCCGCACCCCAACTCCCCTGCACACCTTTTTTTTTTTACATATTTCTGTGTTGTTTTAGTCAATTCCTACACATATAAGTTGCCCCCCTCCCTCTTGATTTTTTTTTATACATATTGCTTTGTTGTTTTGATCAATTCTGACATAGATGTTGCCCCCTCCCACCCCCACCCCAACCCACTCCCGCCTCTCACCCCCGCTCCCCACCACCCCACCCCTACTTGAAACTATTTTTTTTTTACATATTTCTGTGTTGCTCTTGTCAATTCTTACAAATAAATGTTGCCCCCGCTCCCCCCACCCCCACCCCAACATCCCCACCCCCCTACCTCCACTTCCACCCCCGCCTCTCACCACCCCACACTTAAAACTTTTTTTTAACATATTTCTGTGTTGTTTTAGTCAATTCTTACACATATATGTTGCCCCCCCCCGCACCCCTCCTGCCTCTGACCCCCCACCCCACCCTAGTTGAAACTTTTTTTGTTTACATATTTCTTTGTTGTTTTAGTCAGTTATTACATAGATATTGCCCCTCTCTCTCCGCCCCCCCCCACCCCCCAAACCACTCCCGCCTCTCACCCCCGCTCCACACCACCCCATCAAACTTGAAACTATTTTTTTTTTTTACATATTTCTGTGTTGCTTTTGTCAATTCTTACACATATATGTTACCCCTTCCCCCCACCCACCCCTCCTCACCCCCGCCTCTCCCCACCCCCACACTTGATTTTTTTTTTACATATTTCTTTGTTGTTTTAGTCAATTCTTACACATATATGTTGCCCCCCACACACCCTCCCGCCCCCTCCCCTCCCCCCCCCACACAATCTAAACTCGTTTTTTTTGTTTTTTTACATGTTTCTGTGTTGTTTTTGTCAATTCTTACACATAGCTATCTTGCTGCCCCCCCCCCCCCCCCCCCGCCCCTCCCCCCAACAATCTATTTTTTTTATTTTTTTATTTTGTTTTACCATATTTCTGTGTTGTTTTCGTCAATTCTTACATAGCTTCTTACACATATATGTTGCCCTCCCGGGGGCGTCCGTGGCCGAGTGGTTCAAGACAAATTTCGAGCCTATTGTATTTTGGCGTGTGGGGGGGGGGGGGGGGGGGGGGAGAGAGAATTTCTATAGGTAACTGTAAATCACTGTTATCCATACAATTTCATGAGCAAAGTGTGATATTCAATTTTTCTTCAGATTATGAGACCCACCCAATAAAGCATTTATGACCAGTACACATAATAACACATTAAAGAATGTTGTATATTTATTGTGTTGTGCTCTGATTTTTGGTCTAAAAACAATTAAGAAATACCCGATAAGTTTTGTATGCAAAAGCTAAATTATAAACATATATTTTTTCATTAAAGCAAATTACAAAGTGTTGTTAAGCTATTCTCACCCTCAATATAGCAATGCTATACAAATAAAAAAACTAAGAGTGGGCCTCAATTTATATACCTGAGATGATCAGCCATGAAGTATGCTGGGTGTAAATATTCAAGCTTCTCATGCTTTTTCACTGACCAAGTAGCGTTGGGAATTGTGTTTTTAACGTCTCTGACTAGAAATCACTTGCCCCTCACCGCTGTAGGTTCGATCCCTCAGGGGCCTAGGAATCTTTATGTGAGAAAGCTATCCAGCTGGCTTGCGGAACGTCGGTGGTTCTACCCAGGTGCCCGCCCGTGCACGAAAATTGCCCGGAGGGGCACCTGGGGTCTTCCTCCCTAATGGTAGCTTGAAAGTCGCCATATGACCTTAGCTGTTGGTGCGACTATAAAATCCAATTCAATCATTCAATGTTTCCCTCCCCACCCCTCGCCTCTACCCCATCCCCACTTCAACTCGATTTTTTTTTTTACATATTTTTGTGTTGTTTTGGTGAATTCTTACATAGCTTCTTACACATATATGTTTCCCTCACCACCCCCACTCCCCCCACAATCAACCCCCGCCTCTCTCCCACCCCCATCCCGTACACCACTCAAAACTCGATTTTTTTATTTTTATTTATTTTTTTACATATTTCTGTGTAGTTTTGGTCAATTCTTACACATAGTTATGTTGTGCTCCCAACCCCACCCCACATTGTTGTAGCCTTGGTTTCTGATGGTATATACTAGCTATAAATGTATTATTCTCTGAAAAATTGAATAGTCGAGCTGCGCTGTTCTCCGACAGCTCTTGTTGATCCAGTCTTTACCAGATTGTTAATATCAATAACAGCTCGGACAGGTTTGAAAACTATACTGAAAGAAAAAAGAAACGCAGGGTGCGTGTTTCCGCTATATATTGTATGTTTAATATGCTACTGCTAATCGAATGGTACAGGGCATTTATGAATTTCTTGTTACAACGTGTACTGTGATTAAAACGTCTACAACATCACAGCTGTGTCCTTTCTCTAACTAATTGCATTTTTTTTTTACAAAACATCTTGGGATTTCCTTGGAATATATATGGAATTAAGTGTGCAGTATAAGCAATATATAGCGGAAATACGCATCTGCGTTTCTTTTTCCTTTCAGTATAGAAAGATCGGAGCACTAGCTGCGGAGTTGATTTAGTTAAAAATGTTATATTTTGCCTCGTTAAGACGATAGGGACTTCATTTTTCATCCGATCTTTACCAAACTTTACCAGATTATTATTATTAATAAAAGCTCAGACAAGTTCGAAAACCAGCCAGGTCAGGTTAGTAACAACGGAGTTATTGCCCTTGATTCAGTTAAAATGCTATATTTTGCCTCGTTAAGACGATAGGGACTTATTTTTATTCCGATCTTTACCAAACTTTAACAGATTGTTAATATCAATGAAAGCTTGGACAAGTTCGAAAGCCAGCCAGATCAGACCAGTAACAATGGAGTTATGGCCCTTGATTTAGTTATAAAATACTATATTTTGCCTCGTTAAGACGATGGCATTCATTTTTCATCCGAACTTTACAAAACCGTATCAGATTGTTAATATCATTGAAAGCTCTGACACGTTCGAAAACCAGACAGATCGGGCCTGTAACAGCGGATTTATGGCCCTTGATTTAGTTAAAAATGCTATGTTTTGCCTCGTTAAGGGCAATAATTTTTCATCCGATCTTTACCAAACTTTACCAGAATGCTAATATCGATGAAAGTTCTATATTTTGCCTCGTTAAGACGATAGTGCATTAATTTTTCATCGAATATTTACCAAAGAAATATAAAAAGATCGGACAGGGAAAGTAGCATTCAAGGAGGACAGTCAACCACAAAACACAGAAACAAACACACAAACAGACAAACAAGAAGGCAAAAGTAATATTAAATGCAAACGACATCACAAACACAAAAGGGTTGACAAACTTTACCTGAATGTTAATATCACTGAAAACTGCGGCAAGTTCGAAAACCATTCAAATTGTTAATATCAATAAAAACTCGAACATGTTCGAAAACCAGCAAGATCAGTGTAGTAACAGTGGAGTTGTAGCCCTTGGTTTAGTTAAACATGCTGCATTTTGCCTCATTAGGACGATAGGGTTTTTGTTTGCCGGATTTTAATGAAAGTTTGCAGTGATGATCAGTACCAAATCTAGTTATGCAAATCGTCACCGTGTTCCGGTTGAATGATTTTTGGCTGAGTTATAGCCCTTTAAAAGTTTTAATACATAAACTTTGTCTGGTCTGGTTCTCCTGACTCCCTGGCCGGATTTCAATGAAACTTTGCAGAAATGATCACTACCAAACCTAATTGTATATGTCATCGTCGTATTTCAGTTGAAAGATTTTTGGTGGAGTTATTTATGGCCCTTTAAATATTTGAATACACATAATTTGTCCGGACTAGTTCTCCTGAACCCTTGGCCGGATTTCAGTGAAACTTTGCAGGGATGATCAGTACCAGACCTATTTGTGCATGCCGTGTTACGGTTGAATGTTTTTTTGCAGAGTTATAGCCCTTTTAAGGTGTGATACTCAAACATTATCCAGACTATTCTCTTCTTGCCGAATTTCAATGAATTTTGGCGAGGATGTTGTGTACCAAGCCTAGTTGCACATATCATCGGCGTGTTCTGGTTGAATGATTTTTGTCAGAGTTATGGCCCTTTAAAGGTTTTAATACACTAACTTTGTACATGCTAGTTCTCCTGAACGTCTGACTGGATTTCAACAAAACTTGGCAGGGATAATCAGTAATAAGCCTAGTTGCAAATATCTTCAGTGTGCTTTTGTTAAATGATTTGTGACACAAGTCTTGCCCCTTATATACAAATTTGTGCGGACTTCTTTTCCTGAACTCCCGGCAGGATTTCAGTGAAACTTGGCAGGAATGATCAGTACCAAACCTAGTTGCGCATATTGTTTTCGTGTTCCCCATCAAAGATTCCTATAGCCAGCAGAGCCCTCTTGGACCTCTTATTTGATGTTCGTGATATAATAGACAACTTCCAGGACTTCATCCTTAAATATTGCATTGTTAATCATGTTTTAAAACAATATTCCAGTTTTTAGCGATTTGTTTTCAAATTTACAAATTTCAGCCCCATACAATGGCATTTTCTAGCGTCCGAGATTCAAGACTTTCTTTCAGGTACTTAGTGTCCTTCAGCGATTATGAAAATGTTGAAACCATTTATGTTGCAATTATTTTAGGGCGGACTCCTTTTAGCTCTTAATACCCTAGCTTAACCAATGTGTAAGCATTTGACGCGCTGCGTCTAACATGTCTATGAAAAATGCAGTGCAGAAGAATAAAGTACAGAAGTTACCGAACGAAAGAGAAAGGTCTTTCCATTGGAATGTAAAAGTCATAATAAGGGGCAAGGTTTGTGACAACAAAACCACCGCATTGGAACGACCAGTGACAAAAATGAAATTTAAAACAGGTTCTAGGCTTATCAAACCTGACACTTAGCCTATTGTTATCCCAATAAAACCGGACGGTGAATCTAAAATAATCACCGCCAGGCTATATTCTCTAACAGACTAGGGAACATTAATAGGCATGATAACGCATATGGTCTGCAAGATTGCCTGAATTGGTAAATCCTTCGCTGCACACTTTACAAGTAAACGGCCTCTCTCCTGTATGTGTGTGCATGTGTCTTTTAAGACTACTGGATTGGATAAACTCTTTGCTACATACACTACAGGTAAATGGTTTCTCTCCTGTATGCGTTTGTATTTGTATGTTACGAATTTCAAGGTTATACTTCTTTACTGCACTCACTACAATTAAATGTTTCCACTAATTTATGTGTGTACATGTGATTGTTAGGAGTTTGGGATTGAATAAATCATTTGCAGCTCAAACTAGGGGTATATCCTCTCTCGTCTGCATGTATGCCAATGCGTTTTTTAAGATGACTAGAGTCCTTAAATCCTTTGCTGCACACGTTACAATTAAATGGTCTCTCGCCTGTATATGTACACATGTGTATATTAAGTTAACCAGAGTCCATAAATCCTTTGCGGCACACTTTACAAGTAAACGGCCTCTCTCCTGTATGTACACGCATGTGTATTGTAAGACGACTTGAATCGACAAATCCTTTGCTGCCCACTTTGCAATTAAATAGGCTCTCTGCTGTATGTGTGTACATGTGTCTTTGAAGATGGCATGAATCTGTAAATCCTTTGCTGCACACTGTTCAGTAAATGGTCTCTCTCCTGTATGTTTGAGCATGTGTTTTTTAAGATTACCGGATTGGCAAAATCCTTTGCTACACAATTTACAGGTAAATGGTTTCTCCCCAGTGAAGTTTAAGACCTAAGTCGTAAATATTTTGCTACACACACTACAAGGACATGATTTATCTCCAGTATGTTTAAGCATGTGTTTTTTTCAGACATTAATTCAGCAATCTTTTGTTACAAACGCTACAATTAAATGGCACATCTTCTGTATGTGGGCGCATGTCTCTCTGGCGATTATTAGATTCCATAATTCCCTTGCTACACACGCTACAATGAAATGGAATATTTATATCAAGAAGGGTGATTTTAATTGCGATGTCGTTAATTATCCCTATTTAAAAGTAAACGTTCCTAAAGAACATCTGATGGTATTAATGTTTCTCAACTAATTCGCTTGTCTATTTTAAAGCTTGCGGTGGAATTGAGGTCGTTTAAAAGCAAACGTTCCTAAAGAACATCTGATGATATTAATGTTTCTCAACTAATTCGCTTGTCTATTTTAAAGCTTGCGGTGGAATTGAGGACGTTACTATTCGTTACCTTTGTATTACTAAAAAGCTACTTCATCAGATCTACCTTACCATAAACTTCGAAAAACCCGTGCCTACTTTTAATATCGAAACTCTGATTTGCTTTTAAAATATAAAAGTAATTTTTAACGCGTCTGCGACAAGCACTATCACATCCGGCCTTTTATAGTGACGCGATTTACAAACTTCTTCAGCTCCTTCATCTTTACTAAAATTGTTAAGATGTTTCAGTTTCAATTGAATTGAATGTTGTTTAACGGCTCATGAACACAATATAGGTTATTTAGAGCCGCCTAGAGAGAGCGGAAGGATACATAGGAATCCGGGAACCGTGCCCTACTCTTATTATCGAATGGATTCCTATGGTTCTTTAACGTGCTTGGAGGATAGACCGATACACGGGACTGCCCGGTTTACGCCCCCATCCGACGGACGAGGCTAAAAGACACAAGAACACATCGACGAAACGCAGTGGCACCACGGAGGATTGAACCCGGGGCCTCCGGTTACAAATCCGCCGCGCTACCGACTGCGCCATGCCAGCCCTCTGACAGTTTGAAGCGCAACTACTGCAAACCTTTTACTTTCTTTTTTAACGCTGCGTGTTTCATAAATAGAAAATAGTATGCAATTGCAAGTAATCAAAACAATGTTGACATATGTGTCCCAGGCGTTACACAGTGTGTCGAATTCATGTTGTGTGTAAACTCCTAATATATATTATTCCAACACATCAGGAATGAATAAAGGAACGACAATGATAGTGTTCTTTCCAGATGTTTAATCCGTGAGTGACTCTTAACAAATGGGGATTCGAGAGGCATGCATATCACTTAAATATAGAACAGTCAGTTATATGCAATTATTAGAACAAGGGAAATGATACAAATAATCAAGTTGTATAAACACTAGTAAGAGTTCTGTCTCTCGAATTTGTATATTGAGACACACAGCTGAAGAAATGTTCGTGATGATGTTTAATAGCAGATATGTTTGGTTTCATGATGAATAAGTATTTTAGCCTAAGTGTGTTACAGGTCGTAAACATTCTCACTTTACACTGGAAATAGGCTATTTATTTTAATATACTAGTAGTGGATAGTCAATCTGGTTTATTACATGCAAATACAATATGTCCGATTCCTATGCTCAAAGTGAGCTATTGTGACAGAATTTTGTCTGTCCGTCCGTCCGTCCGTCCGTCCGTTAGCTCACGGTTAAACAACTTCTCCTCGGACAATTTTGACCAAATTTCACATGGATGATACCGAGTTCAAATTATTCCAAAATTTTACAAATTAGGTCAATGCGACATCCAAGATGGCCGCCATTACCATATATGGCCAAAACCTTCTTCTCTAGAACCGCTGAACATATTTTGAAAGTTTGTGTTTATAAATGATTGCCAACCCCTAAACTACAAAGGTTTTACAACTTGTATAACGAAGTTCCTAGGATTAAAAATGGCTGTGCCCCGGGGTTCCAAAGTGTGTTACTATGGAGATTTTACGTTTTACATAGACTTATGGTGCATTTGTAAACGACATCTCCTCAGAAAGCTTGACCAATTTGGACCAACTTTCACATGGACGACACTGAGGTCGTTGTACAAATTAGATCAGTGCGACATCCAAGATGGCCACCATAATCATATATAGTCAAAACATTAAAAACAATTCTTCTCAAGAACTGCTGAACAGATTTTGAGTTTTTATTCATAAAGGATCGCCAATTCCTAATCTACAAAAGTTATACAAGCGAAGTTCCTAGATTAAAAAGTGGCTGTGCCCCGGGGTTCCAGAGTTTGTATATGGAAATTTTACATGTTTTACATAGACTGATATAGGGCGTTGATGGTCTTTTGTTTTTGTTTTGTTTTTATTGTGTAATTTTTTTGTTTGATTGTTGTTTTTATTGTTTTTTTTATTGATTTTTTCATTATTATTTTTTTTATATATTTTTTTATTTTTTATTATTTTTTATATGTTTTTAAATGTTTTTTCTCACAAGAAACCTTGGTTCTTTTTTCTTTAATTGAGAGCTTAGGGATCCTTGTTGAATCAGTTTTACATAGATTTATAGGGAAGAACTTCAAAAATCTTCTTCTCTGAAACTTCAAGAGCTAAAGGTTTAATATTTGGATTTATTATTAGCTTATGTTTCTCTTAAAAGTTAGTTCAAATCGTGACCCTGGCGTCTAATTTTGCCCCGCCCCAGGGTTCACCGTTTTACATAGACTTACATATAGGGAAAAACTTCTTCTCTGAAACTACAAGTCAAAGGTTTAATACTTTGTATTTTTACACTCAGCCCAGCTTATGGTCCTCTACCACGTTTGTTTGAATGGTGACCCTGGGGTCAACATTTAAAGCATCTTCTTCTGTGAAACTACACGAGCCAGATGTTTAATATTTTGTATTTACCATCAGCTTATGGTCCTCTACCAAGTTTGTTCAAATTTGGCCCCGCCCCTGGGTCACATGTCAAACTTGGTTTGAGTGTTTATATAAACGAAAGTTTGATTTGTTTTAACGCTAGCCACATTTGAGCCAAATACATCCCTCCACTATATCTTGGTAATTGAAGACACTTTATAAAAAACTAGTTTTATACTGCCATATATGACACACAATCCTTCTACCCAATCATACCCCACCATGGACACCATATAGCCAGTAGAGCGATACAGGCCCTCTTTGGCCTCTTGTTGTTTATACATGATCGCCAACACTTATAATATAAAAGTTGTACAAATGAAGTTCCTAGGGTAAAAAATGACTGCACCCCGGGGTTTCATATCCGTCCATTTCCATACAAACGTTCTCTGTAAATACGCAGAACCAACTTTACATTATGTCGTACAAAGTTTTCAATCTTATAATCAATTGTACTTGTTTTCCTCTTTGCAAAAATTCTCAGGTGAGCTACTCAGAGCCATTTGGTCCTCTTGTTTTGATCTAATTTCACGTTTGTTTGATTGACAAGATAGTTTAGAATAGTTTTGTTCCAGGTATTGGAATACATTAGGTTGATTTCATTTTCTGAAATATTTTGTGCTTTACACACTTTTGCCAAAGTAGAGAATCATGAATATTACATATTTTTGTGATTTGTATAGGAAATACTGGGAATAGAAAAGCTTTATATCTACTCGTTTGCTCTACTGGGAAATATCTCCCAGTGGGAAATATCTCCCAGTGGGAGATATTTCCCAGTACGGGGAGATATTTCCCAGTACGGAACATTGCTTGGCCTTTTCCGTCAGTGGCGGGAATGCCAAATGACGTTCCGATTGTTTTACGGACGACGTCGTCAGATTCCGCTACTACGAAATAACGATTACGGAAATTAACGAAGAGTTCCGGTTCCAATTGTTTTGTTTGTATGACGTAACGTCGTCTTGGATGACGTAACGTCGTCTTGGCGTTCTCGTGCAAACTGGTGTAAAAGGGCGTGAATCATTAGAAGTATTAATAAAATATCATTTTAAATTATGTAATATATAGTTTAATAACCAGTGTTTTTGAGATGCTGAAAATATCTCCCTCGGTAGAGAAATGGCCCCGATATAAGAACTAGAGAAATGGCCCCGATATAAGAACTCGTGCTCCGCACTCGTTCTTATATCGGGGTCATTTCTCTACCTCGGGAGATATTTCCCGTATCTCAATAACACTGGTTATTAAACTCTATTTTTTCACCTAACAGAATAGAGCGCTTGGTTAACATGAGAAGCAGCAAGAGTTACACTGTGCATCACATCTATCTTGTTTCTACTTCTTGTTGTTTTTTGTTTTATCTTTTTTTTTGACAGGCAAAATGAAAAAGAAAATCCCAAGAAATGTGCAATTATATCTGTTAAATTATGTTCTCCGCTGTTCCCACTGAATAACGAAGAGTCACACATCTTCAGAAATGTCTTTTCTTTGTATATTTTTCTTCTTCTTCTAGATCTTCTTCTTCTTCTATATTTATTTTGGATAACACCATTTTTGTTTCACACAGTCAACTGTAGGAAAACATTCATACCCCATGCAACCCCTTCTCCAAGAAGCGAAAACGGGGTTGGCTGGGGTATGAAATAAAACCTTAATTTCTACTTCAAAAGTTTGCAAATTGCAAAATTAAAACATTTAATAGGTTATTTTAAATACGTTATTTCATTTTTTTGCGGGGGCGTCCGTGGCCGAGTGGTTAACGTCTCTGAC